>JASDQU010379421.1:0-11249 GCA_032191745.1 Picea mariana | reverse complement strand
ACAAAACAAGAGAATGAAATTGTTCGGGAATTTCATGATAAATTTGAAAGCTTAGTGCAAAAGATCCCGGCGAGCCATCACCCTTCAAACAATTTCCTTCTCTTCCTTTACACTAAAGCCTTTACAGGACAGATGGGCTTTCTCCTCAGAGATAAAGCCCCTAAAACAATCCAAGAGGCCCGAGAGGTGGCTACAAGAATTGAAGACAATCTATTATCATCCAGAGTTGAACCTTCTTCTGCCCCAAGAGTCAAAATAGATGCTAAACCTAAAATAGTCCATAATGCTAAGCCTACCTCAGATATTGGTGCTAGCTTGGAAAAGCTACAATTGACTGTAGATGGCATGGTAAAAAACCAAAAATTAATGATTAATAGGATTGTCTACTTGGAAAGAGCTCAACAACAAGCTCCTAGGGCTCCTTACAAAGGGCAATTCTAAAAAGTAACTCAAGTTTTCAGACCGAAAAATGATCAAGAAGTCCCTAATACCTTAGCCCCCGCAAACATGCTAGATGAAAACCCTTGGTGCTTGCAGTGTAGAGACTCACATTGGGAGAAGGAATGTCCCCTAAACAATGGTGAACACAAGCAAGTGAATATTATTGATCATACCATTGAGGGTCCTCAATGTTGCCTTAATGTCACACTTGAAGAACATCAAGAAGGCATAAAGGAAGCAGCCAGGAAGGCTAGGATGGAGGTGATAAATAATCTTGATCAAGAGTCGAGAGAAACGTTAAAGAAACAAGAATTCCAAGTGTATACTAGGCAAAAACGAATGAACCAACCTCTCTCTACTGGACCTATAACTTCACAACCGAGACCTCCACCTAGAACATACTTCTTCCTAAAAATCCTCCCAAAACCGACAAGGTTGATTTGAATTTTGACTTTGAAGGTGCATTGGCAAAAATGCACGTAACCATTCCACTAAGGGAAGTCATCAAGGTTCCATCTGTAAAAGAAAGGTTCAAAAACTTTTTCAAAGTATCAGATGAGCCAATGGACCTTACTATCATGCTACAAGCAGACCATTTTAGGGTTCAGTATGATGGACACCCGCCTTTCTTCATGACATTATGGGTTAATAACAAATGTCTTAACAATTGTATGCTTGATTCAAGAGCAGGTGCTAACATGATGTCTTTGAAGGTCATGGAGAAACTAGGCCTAAAGGCCACACGGCCTTGTAGGAATGTGTGTCGTTTTGAATCCAGGGACATACCCACTCATGGGGTAGTTGAAAATGTTGAAGTATGCCTTGGTAAATATCTCGAGAGTGATCCACAAGGATATTATGGTCGTGGATGTCCCTGATGTATGGGGGATGCTTTTGTCCAGGAAATTTGTTGCAATGTCTAGGATAACTAAGGAGATTATGTCTCGAGGCCCACAGGTCCTAGACATGGAGTACCGAGAGCCAGACGACTTGAGTTTGGCCCCGGAGGGCCCATTTTGTTTCTTCAGTGCATCCCATCTATCAGCAGCAACAGCATCCATCCCACCAGCCTGGTCCCGAAGTAGCAGTGTGTCTTGCTCCATGAGGTAATGAGTCCAGGTATCATGGTATGTGTCACTCTGATTTTTGAAGCATTTGAATATGTTGCACTAAACTCTACATTATTTCATAATGTTTGCTTGGAAATTATGCTCTTTAACTTGTTCAAACCTGGGAGGGGGTGACAGAATGCTCTAGTAAGTTGGTTCCCTTTAGGATGAGTTGCCACTAGGTTGGTCTATGAAAGGTCATCGTACATTCCTTCCATACTTACCATTTTTCATCATTATCCCTCTCATCTTCCCCTACCTTGGTTCTGGCATTGGGTTTGCCACACTAGGAAGGGTTGTACCTTACCTTGTGGGAAGAAGGGGCTAAAGGCCCAAAGGGTAAAAGTAGCTGGCAAGAGTTAAAAGCCAAAATAAAACCTTTGAGATGCTTCACCCAAAGATTCCTAAGAAAGCAATCAAAGGCTTCTCGATAAGAAAAGGGGACTCGTAAGATAAAATAAAGCTCAAGGTCTAGTTGGTGGATGGGAGGTCTCATCATGAGCCGGCCTATTAGGTCCACGGGCATGTAGCGATATGACATTACCATCTATCTGGTCACCAAACCAGGGTAGTGGCTCTTGGTAGCATAGCCAAGAGAAAGGGGGTCTCATCATGATCCAGCCTTCTCATTTCCGTTAAGTGCTTGTGGGTAACGCTGTCACCACTGGTCACCACGCCAAGACAGTGTCCCCAAGCTTTTCCTTGAAAAGAAAAAGCAATAAGACAAAGAATAAAAGGCATTCAATGGGCTAGGAAACAATGGCATCCATGACAAGGTGCAGCTCGCCCTCTACAAAGGCACCCACAAGCAAGACCTACATTTCCCTATTATCACTGCACCCTTTGCCCAAACATTCCCCCTGCACCATTTCAGACACTTACATGCCCTAGATTGGTCTTCACCTGGGAAACACCCCAAACTTGAGGAGGATTAGCCCAATAGGACATCTTGAGACCCTCCCCAAACCTGACTTGTTAACTGCATAACGTCTTTGAGCATTTATCTGGGTGAAGGGGCGTTTGATGCACATGTTTGGGTAATTTGATTATTGGATGTGATTGACATTGTTATGATCCCTGTGACTTATGAGCCCATGGACAGTGTATTTGTTGTTGTTGTAGGACTTTGCCCGGTGGAAAGGTGCATGTGGGGGAATGATTAGGTCGGACCTCCATAGCACTGAAAGCCTAGCAGATGGATGATGTGACCCCAACCAGGGGCAGAGAGACACCAAAGGATGGCACCAGGAAGAAAGAAGGACGTTTCCCCCGAGAAACTCTAGCAGGCCTAGACCCGGGGGGGTCTTTCCCTTCCACCATGACGTTGGCCCTTGAGGACCCCTGACATCATCATGTTGACCCTTGACATCATCCAGTTAGGGTTTGGTGTTTATGAGGACGGTTTGGTGCTAGTTGGCACGTGTGGCAACATTTGGGGCCTCTGGAGGCCAAGCGTTTTGCATTAGAGGCCTAGCATTCCATCCTAGGGGTCTAACGTCACCCTAGAAGGGCATGAGGTCATTTCTAAAAGTGAAATTAGGGTTTAATTATTGAATTTATGTAAAAACTGTATTTTTGATGTAATTTGGCCATGTCGGCGTTTTATGAGCTAAAAAATAATTAAAGGTCATTGATATTGTATAAATAACAGATAAAACTCTCATATTTTTTCATGATTCACTCATCACACAGGTGGTGGTCTGAAATTCAACCCTCTTTAAGGGTTATTGGCTGAAATCTAGTGGTGCGCACTTCTTGGAGGAGGCAATTTTCTTGGTGTATTTTGGAAAATTTTCATGTGGAAGATCTTCAACTAGGGTTTATGCTTGATTATTCTTGGTGAAGTGGGTGGAAAATCTGCATTTCTTTATTGTGAATGAATGCTTATGGTTAATTTACTTGTTTCATGTCTAAGATTATGAAATTGCTTGCTTGAAACCCTAGGAGAAAGACATATGTTTCGATTTTTGTCTCTATAGTCTTCCATTTGCTAAAATTTCTTGAAAGGCACCTATCTAGAAGTAGATACTAGAGACCTACCATTGTAGCACTCTAGTAACCCTACTTCCTTGCCCATTGCATATTTATTTAAATTTGTCTAAGGAGAAGAGAAATCACTAGGACCTAACCTTTGTTACTTTCTAGCAATTATCTCTAGGAGTTGGATTTTTGAGGCCTTGGGATACCAACACTTCTCTCATCCTCTCCATCCCCTTTGACTAAACATTATCATTGCTATTTTTCCTCTAAGACTTGTTGCTGCCATTGTTGACTCCATTACCCTAGAAAGGCACTAGTCTACCATTCACAAGTGTTGATTGATCAAACAATTTTCAGAACTTCTTCTCTTGAACACCTACTAACTTCTACTAACCTTAGATTAGCCTAAATCATTAACCTACTTGATGTTGTTGCAAAAGATTGCTACAGCCATCTAACAGCAGCAAATTAACCCTAAAAGTGATTTATTATGCTAGCTAGATGTTGCTAAAACTGCTTCTAACTATTATTTATCAAATTGCCTAGTTAAAGTTATTATTACAAGTCTTTAGTCAAGCAATTTAGAGAACAAATCTTGTGGTTGTTACAAATTCCTTATTGCTGTTATAAACTGTTATACTGCTGCAATTTTACATCAGCTAGTACATTTCTTAAAAGTTTATTGTCTTATGAAGCACTAACATCATTTTGGTACTTGGAAAGTGCCCCTTTTTCCCTTGTTGTCTTGTTCTGGGCAGGTACACAATATTATTTATTTGCATCATTTTCAATAAGACTTAAAGAACCTTTTAAACTTGAGTGATCTGTGAAAGGAGAAGGATTTCCTAGTGTCATTTGCCTTAGCCTTCTCAAACCCTCAGGTCACTGGGGACGTCTCCCCTGGGGTATTGCAACTTACTCCTAAATAAAAAGGGATTTCCTATTAAGGTGACAGTGATAGGTTATTCCCAGTTACGCCAATCTTGCATCCACTTGCCTTGGGCTTTTGGGCAAGTACAAATTGTGCGATAACAGGTCCAAGGGTGTAGGCGGTCATAAGCCATTTGATTTGAGTACTCACACCCCTATACAAAATCCACAAGGACCAAATTTTTACATTTGTCATCAAAAATAATTAAAATTTCCAATTTACAAAAAAAATTAATTATTAAAAAATCCTATCAAAACCTAACAAAATTCCGCAAGACTCTAGGAGATGTCTAGCATGGTCATTTACAACATATTTAGACCTTAGTCACACACTGGGCTCGATCATTAGAACGTCTTTCACCACTTTGGAGGATTATTGAGTGAAAAACTCAAGAGTACTTAAAATCGTTGAAAAGCAAGATTAATTACCTGAGGAAAAAAAACTCTTGATGAAAGGACTTCCCTAATGATAAAATCTTAGGAAACTAAATTTTAAAACTTGACCCATGCTAACATATTACAAAATTATTCCACACAAGGGAGCGGACATTCCGTGTACACAGAAAAAACTGTCGGGGGAAAAATTGCCCTGCTGAGCCATAAATCTTCAACTTTGTGATGGCGCAAGGTCATATATCTTCATGGTACATAACGTTGACACCTAGTTGAAATAGGTGTTCAACAACACCATAAGACATGAAGTAAGCCGAACACATACCACTATCACACTTACTCTTGAATGGTTCTTTTCTTTCATTGTTTCCCTCGAGACATTTCCCTCTAACTGGGTCTTTTCTTTCACTGTTTTTATTTACACACCTAATAGGGTCGGATGAAGGCCCTCCCATATTCAAACTTGCCAACTTACATAAAGTCCTGAGCTAATGTGAAACTTGAAGGGGATACTGATGTGAATTGCTCATATGGCTTGTATCTTAAGTGACAGCTTTGCATGATTTAAGGACTAGTATATCTTGTGAACATTGGTTTACTTGATTTCATATTCTATTTTGATTTGGAAGCCCCTGACATGGTTCTTTGAAGGATGCCTCACGCTTTCACCCAGGACGTTGTGCCTTTATTGCAGGATATGGCATGTGTGATGTAGAGCAGTGAGTCACCCAATAACTTGATACATTCAGACAGTGGCTCTCACATCTTTGGGACCTTGGAGGATGGATAGATGGGCTTGCTTTTGACAGATTTGGTCATGGTGGCACACAGATGGGTTGTAAGCCCACATGTTGGGCAGTGTACCCCAGGGATTATTACACATTGGATTGAGGGCGTTTCACTGGAGGAAAGTTGGATGCCTTGCAAAGATCTCATGCAAGAGGATTATTGTGGATGCTTTCTTGCTTTCTTGTTGCTACAACTAGGGTTTTTCTAGCCTAGCGACTTGGATAAGTAAATGATTGCTGCAATTTTATGTCATTGCTAATGTTTTAAGGTATTAATTACTATCTTGTTGAAGGTTAATTTGTCTTGGTGAAACCGTAGGAAAGAGACATAAGTCTTTCTCTCTTCACATGCTTTGTTTGTCCAAGTTTTGTGAAAGCATTCTTTGCTAGGGTTAAGAACCTAAGGCCCAAGAGGCTTTGCACCTTAGGGTTTTGATCCTAGCCTTGATCCTTGACCTAGGTTATCTAGAAGAGAGGAAACGACACCTAGGGCCCAAGAGGTTATCCCAGTGGGGCTACCAGGCCTGTTGGGTTATCCCACTACTTCTTTCAAGTTACAATCTTTTAGAAGAATGTTTGATGGCCTTTTATAGATCGAAGGCCAAACAAACTTAAAGAATCAAAGAAAAATGAGATTAGGAGGAGGATTAGGTGCCTTGAGGGGTCCCAAATGCTCTGAATCCTCAAAAATCAGGCAAAGTATCCTCATGGTTGTTCGTTAAACCTGCAAAAACAGTAAGCTAATGTGATAGAAAGATGCCCAAAATGACTTTGGAACAACCTGCAAAAGATGTTAGACTTTGCCCAAAAATTACCAAGTGAAAGTTTATGGAAAGTTAGTGAAAAGTGACCAAGAAAGCAAGCAAAAAACTAGCTTTCTTAGTGGTTTTTGTTTGTTTTTTGGGACAGATAACAAAAAGGCACTAAGATTGCCAAATATGTGAACTAAAGCTCTCAAAATTGATTCTACCTTTTAGCCTTGAGATTTAGCTATAAAATGCTTGCTAAAAAATTAATTTTATATGATAGATCTAGCTTAAATGATATCAAATTTAAGCATGCAATCTAGATCTATGCATGCATGCATGCAAAAGTAAAGATCTATGTAGGATTTATAATTAGAAACTAGATCTACTTGCACGCAAGGAAAGTAACCAAGAAAACTTTTAATTTTTGTGAAAGAGAGAGAAAAGCTTGATAGTTTGGAATCAGTGTTACACTTATTGTGATATTATCGGATTTATCAAGATAACATCGCCAAACCCCAGCTTGCCGATAATATCGCCACCAATTATCACGATAATTTCCTAAATTGAAATTATCGCAATAATTTAAATTATCGCGATAATTTGCCGATATTATCGCGAGTCGAGCCAAATTATCGGCCTGCTAGGTTTCCACACAGATTTTGACTTATAAATCGGTTTTGGGGTTCTTTTTCCTCATTTTGCAAATGTTGCTTCTGGGAATTGAGCTCTAATGGTGTTGTAACCATTTTCCATCAAGCAAACGAGGAAAAATCCATAGTTTTCAATGCCATCAAGTAAGCATTTTTGGAGTGGGAATCTACTCCAATCTAGCATATCCATTGAACCAGGTATGTAAACAAAATTATGCCCTCATTTTCTTTGTTTTTCAAGATTTAGTATAGAGTTTGCATGTCCATTAGATATAACTTGTTTTTCCTCTTTTTAATGGAGGATTTAACAGTTATGTAGGTATGGTAGTTTAATTGTAGCATTTTTGAAGTTTTTTTGTGGATTTAGATTCTAAATTTCCCCCATTTTTTTGTCCCATAGGTTTACAAATTTAAGCAATGATCCACACATTTCAAAATGGCAAAACCATTGGACCCAATGTGGGAGTATGGTCTACCTTATGATGGCCATAACAGAATGAGGTTGAATTGCAAGTTATGTGGTATGGAAATGTTTGGTGGCATCAGTGGCTTGAACTACCACCTTGCCAAAATCCCAGAGAATGAAGTGGAGATTTGCAAAGCATCTTCCCCAGAAATTGTCCACAATGCTAATCAATCCATTTTTTAAATGAATAAGAAGAGAAATCAAAGGGAAGAAACAATGCTTGAGCTTGCAAATAGATATGGAAGCACCTCAGGAGTGGGGGAAAGCCAATCCTCAGGCTCACATTCCAAAATGCATGGCCCCTCAGCATCCTCACCTTTCTTTGTTACAAGGTCAATGCCTAGGGGGCAACCTTCTATTCAATCGATGGTGAAAAAAAAGTAGAAAAAGGAAGCCGACAGGATTGTTACTAGATGTTTTCTATGGAGTGACATACCATTCAACATTGCCAAGAACAACCCATTCTACCACTCCATGTTTGAAGTTGCTGCTATTGTTGGTCTGGGTTACAAGGGACCTTCTTTTAATGACTTGAGAGGGCCTCTCCTTCAAGGGGAAAAGACCGATTGCACAAAGAGATTGGGCGAGCTGAGGGAATCATGGGAGTTCACAGGATGCACTGTTATGTCAGACGGTTGGACAGATGGGAAGGGTAGGTCCATTTTCAATTTCTTGGTTAATTGTCCCAAGGGGACAATGTTTATCGAATCTGTTGATGCATCTGCATATGTTAAAGATGCACGGTTATTATGTGAGTTGTTGGATAACTTCATCCGGGAGATAGGCCCGCATTATGTTGTCCAAGTCATTACGGACAATGTTGCTAATTATGTTGTTGTTGGCAAGTTGCCCATGGAGAGGTATTGGACCTTATATTGGACACCTTATGTTGCCCATTGCATTAATTTGATGCTAGAGGACATGGCCAAAAGTCCTTCGATCAAGGAAATTGTTGAGTCGGCTAAGAGTGTTACAAAATATATATATAATCATACATATGTTCTTACACTCATGAGACAGTTAACGAGGAACAAGGAGTTGGTCTGTCCTGCTATCACGTGTTTTGCAACAAGCTTCATTGCTCTTCAGTCTCTCCACAATTCTATGTTGGAGTTGCAGAGGATGTTTCTTTCGGATGAGTGGAATGTTTATGTCTATAGCACTAAAGTGGATGGGCAAGCCATAGCCCAACTTGTGAGACACGATCAGAGCTTTTGGATAGGAGTGCAGGAGCTGTGTGCTATCATTGAACCATTGGTAAAGGTTCTTCGCCTGGTTGATAGTGAGAAGCCTGCAATGGGCTACTTATATGAGGCCATGGATAGGGCCATGGAAGCTATCAGTCGGTACTATGAGGACAAGGGGGAAGAGGGATTCACTAAACGAGCCGAGATATGGAGTGTGATTGATGAGCGATGGAATAACACTCTCCATTGTTCGATTCATGCAGCAGGGCTCTACCTCAACCCCGCATACTCTTATGCATGTAGATTTAGGTTTGATGCAGAGGTTATGGATGGATTTTTCCAATGTGTTCAGAGGATGGTGTTGACTTCTGCTGAACGCTCTGAGATTTCCAAACAAATTTAGATATATAAGCTGAGTGCTGGGACATTTGAGTATGAGATGGCTATCCAAGACAGGACCAATACGTTTCCAGGTAAGCTACAATTTGTTTCAAACTTTCAAACTTCAATTTCTTTCCTTTCTATCTATTAAATATTTGTTAGTCAATGGGAATATAATTCGTTTTTTCCTTTCCATTTATTTTCTATAGATGTTTGGTGGGAAAACTATGGCAGTATAGTCCCAAAGCTGCAAAAACTTGTCGTTTGGGTGTTGAGTCAGACTTGCAGCACTTCAGGGTGTGAGCGCAATTGGAATGTCTTTGAAAAGATACACTCCAAGAAGTGCAACAAGTTAGAAGTGCAACAAGTTAGAAATGTGCAACAAGTTAGAAATGTGCTATTGAATCTCATTAATTTTAATTTATGCCCATGTGACATCATGATTCATCCTCTAATTACAAATTGTCCCTCATACAGGTTAGATGTCCACCGCCTCAATGACATGGTGTATGTCTACTACAATCTCAGGTTGTGGGTGACGCAGATAAACAAAGTACCCGACATTGATGCCATTGTATTGGATTCGATTGACACCACGAGTCCGTGGAGGGTGGAGACCGAGGAGCCTGTCATGGAGGAGGCACCTGAGTGGTTGGAGCATGATGTTGATGAGTTGGAGGGGGTGGAGGTATCAAAGCCAGAGGATCTTCCACTTACAATAGAGACAAATTTGGAGCAGCAGGAGGACATTGATGTTGAATTTTCTCTATGATTGTTAGGCTCAAGCATGAGGTTTATTTCATTTAGCATGTACTTGAACCATAAACAAATGCAGCAACACCATACACAAGTGTTGCAATAACCAAGATCACAAGAAGAATAACCATGCACAAGAATACAAGAAGTATCCTGGGAAAACCCTTCTCAAGGGAAAAACCCAACAATCCTTTGCTATATTCTCAAGAAAAGATCCCCCAAACCATAAACCTTAGATGCACACAAGAGGGTGCTCTACAACCATGAAACTAGCACCCAAGAAAGGTGCGCACTTCAGTCGTACAAGTAGGTCTGAAATTTCCAAAATGACAAGTGAGAGTGTGTGTAATCCTCAATAGGTGTGCCTCTTGGCACAATAGGGCCAGCCTAAATAACTCAATAATATAATTAATCATTACATAAATATTAATTATCTTTCACATATGGTGGGGCCAAATTGTACCCTTTACATCACAAATTAGGGTTACAAGTAAATCTCACTCTCAAACAATATAGTAAGGATCTCACACGTCCACTAGCGCTCAGCCACTAGGCACACGTCCACCTGTGCTCAGCCATAGGGACGTCATACTTAACAGATCTCTCAACTGAGTCCACAGGAGAACCATCTAGAGTACCATCTCAAGCCGACTCAACTGAGTCCACAAGAGTACAAGGCAAGGGACCATCTCAAGCTGACCCAACTCAGTCTAGAGGAGTACAAAGCAAGAGACCTCATGTCATCATCACAACTCAGTCTAGAGTCTGACGCACACCCATCACATGGGCACACCCAACACTTGGCCTCTCACTCACAGATGTCTCAACTCAGTCTAGAGGAGAACAATCTGGAGGATGTCTCATGAAGCTGCAATCAACAACATTTGAGAGTTTCCCTGAGCCAGTGCCACATCCTCCACAGAGAGTCCAGAGACAACCAATTAAGGGAAGAGGTGGAAGACATCCCACTGTTAAAATAATGTAGCTGCAAAGTGTATTCTTATTATTATTTGATATATTATTCATTGGATCAATCCCCATTGTGGATTGATCATGTCGGCTATTGTATAAGGACCAAATCCCCTTTTTTGGATTGGTCATAATGTAATTGTAAAAGGCAAAAGAAGAAGTCGGCCCCAGAATATATCAAGAGGCCCGGAAATATAATAAAGGTGGTTATAACCACCCAGTTTGAGAAGTCGGCCCTGCCAGTGAAGAGACACTTCACACATGCCAAATTTGTATAAATAAGGAGGCTAGCACCTCACTTAGACACACACCTCACTTGCTCATTGAGAGACAAGTTTCGGAACTGCAGTTGGAGAAGAAGGAGAGAGAGTAGCGCATCTTTTGGGAGAGGATCTTCTGCATTAGTTTAAGTTATCTCTTGGCATTGTATTGGCTATCTATAATAAGGAA
>JASDQU010379416.1:0-11250 GCA_032191745.1 Picea mariana | reverse complement strand
ATTGTATAAGCTATTTATGATAAGGAAGTTTTTGCTGGGTTTTCTTCCCCTAGAGGGTTTCCCAGGATAAATGTTGTGTCTCTTGTGAATGTGTATTTCTCAGTGATCTTGTTCTTATGATGCTCTTATCTATTGAAATGCAAAGAACTATAATAATGGCATAAACATTAACAGCTCCTCCTCTGAAATGCTGATTTGTTGTCCCACGGCCTTTTTAAGGCAAGAGACGTGAAAGACGTTATGAATCTTTCTACCCTCCGGTAGCTCTAACTCGTATGCCACCTCGCCTATCCTCCTGATGACTTTGTATGGCCCATAAAACTTTGACTTCAGCTTCTCTACTCCGCTCCTCTTCAAGGAGGACTGTCTGTATGGTTGTAATTGCAGGAAAACCAAATCCCCTACCTCAAAACTACGCTCGACTCTCTGCCTGTCTGCATAGATCTTCTGCTGGTTTTGAGCTGTCTGCAAGTTCTCCCTCACTGCCTGCAGAATCCTCTGACTCTCGTCCACCCAGTCTTTGGCCCTCGGTACCCTGTTGTCCCCAAACACAGTCTCCACAAAAGAGGGTGCATCGTACCCATACAATGCTCAGAAGGGTGACATCCTAATAGACATGTGGTAAGTTGTGTTGTAGCAATACTCACCCATGTGCGATGCTGCCCTCCCACATAGTTCCTCAGATACCTCTCCCATTTGTTGACGATTTATGTCTGTCCATCTGTCTGTGGGTGGTAGATGGTACTCGTAGCTAGCTCTGTGCCTGCCAACCTGAAAAGCTCCTGCCAAAACGCGTTGATGAAGCGCCCATTTCTATCACTAACTATCTTCCTGGGTAAACCATGCAACCGAAATACCTCCCTGAAAAACAACTCTGCTACTTGTATGGCCTTGTAGTCCGTGGGTATGGAAAAGAAATGTGCAAACTTGGTCAGCCTACTGACCACCACAAATATACAGTGCTTGCCTTGCACTCGAGGAAGGCTTGTAATGAAATCCATAGAAATGCTCTCCCATTTCTGCTCTGGAATGGGTAGAGGTTGTAGCAACCCCGCACGGTGTGTCTGCTCAGACTTGTTCTACTGACAAGTCGAGCACTCCCGGATGTGTTTCAGTACATCATCCTTGAGACCCTTCCATGATAATCTCTCCCTGATCTGCCTATATGTTTTGAAGTACCCCGGATGCCCTGCTGTAGGAGAATCATGACACACCTTCAGAATTTTCCCCTTCAGGGTAGATTCTGGAACCAAGTAGATCCAATCCTTGTAGGAAATGATGTCATCAAGAACCCGTTACCTATCATCAATCACCTGTCCATCCATCACCTCACAAGCAAATTTGTTTTTGGAGTACTCCACCAACAAATGAGCTTTCCAATCTGTGCAAACGTCCATCATCGAACACCCCGGTGGCCTCCTGGACAAGGCATCTGCTACAACATTCCTCTTTCCCTTGACATACTTAATGTCAAAGTCAAAGGCTTGGATCTTTGAGACCCACTTCTGTTGTCTCTCATTGAAGTCTTTCTGATCCAGGAAATACTTGAGACTGTTATGATCAGTCTTCACTACAAATCTGCTGCCTACCAGATACTGCCTGAATTTGGTTAAAGCATGCATGATCGCTAGCATTTCCTTGTTGTAAATAGGATAGAGTCTCTCTGAATCGTTGAGTTTCCTGATCTCAAACACAATGGGGTGGCCTCCCTGCATCAAAACTACTCCAATACCCACTCCTGATGCGTCGCATCTAAGACGAAGGGCTATGAGAAATCTGGAAGGGCTAGAACAAGGCATGTGCTCATAACCTCCTTCATTTTCTCAAATGTCTGTTCTGCCTCCTATGCCCACTGAAAGGCACCCTTCTTGGTCAAATTCGTGAGCGGTGCTCCCAATTGTGAAAAGCCTCTGACGAACCGCCTGTAGTAACTGCATAACCCAAAGAACCCTCTCAGCTCCGTGAGGTTCTTAGGTGTTGGCCAATCCACAATGGCCCTGATCTTCTCCTGATGAACCTGTACTCCCTGCTCATTGATGATATGCCCCAAGTACAGTAGTTCTCTCATGCCAAACTCACATTTGGACTCCTTGGCATATAATGACTGTGCCTGCATGATATCCAAGAGCTCCCCCAAATGTGCCAGATGCTCATCCCATGTCCTACTATAGATCAATATATTATCAAAGAATACCAGAAGGTACTTCCTCAACTGTCCTCTGAAGATGTGGTTCATACAAGACTGGAAAGTGGCCGGTGCGTTGGTCAATCCAAACGGCATGGCCAAGAACTCAAAGTGTCTGAAATGGCATCGGAATGTTGTCTTCTCAATGTCCTGCTCCCTGATGTTGATCTGATGGTATCCTGACCGTAGATCAATCTTAGTGAAGAAAACTACCCCATGTAACTCGTCCATCAACTCATCTATGCGCGGAATGGGGTATCGATTCTTGATCATTTTCTTGTTGAGCACTCTATAATCGATGCACATCTGCAACATGCCATCCTTCTTCAGTACCAGAACGACTAAAGATGCAAAAGGACTCATGTTGGGCCTGATCTGCCCCATCGCAAGCAATTCTTTGATTGCTTTCTCAATCTTGTCCTTGAATTTCTTGGGGTGCCTATAGGGCACTGTGATCACTGGTGTAGCCCCTGCCTCCAACTCAATCGTGTGCTCAAATCCCCTGTCGGGTGGTCTCCCTGGTGGTATCGGCCCAAATACTGGCTCATACTGACCCAAAAGCTCTCTGATCTGTGGATGGTAATGCTCCCTTCCCTTTGAATCCTTCCGCGTGGTGATCAAACACTTTGCTGCATAGGCCACATCACCGTGACGGAAGATCCGCTCCATTCTCTTTGTTGATACTGCTCGTGGTGCTCCTGTAGACATGCCTCTCAGCACAACTCTCGATCCGCTGGCGTCTTTGAAGCTCATGGTCAACGTCTGATAGTTGAACCCAATCTCCCCCAATGAATATAACCATTGTACCCCCAATACGGCATCAGTATCTGATAGGTCAACTACATAGAAGGTATCTGTCATGGTGTAGTTTCCGAGTTTGACCTCTAGGTCTGGGATCATGTCCAAACATGTCATCGTGAATCCATCTGCTACTGCCACGTGGAAACCCTCAAACTCCTCAGTGCGTAACCCCCTCCGAGCTACCAATGACGCATCAATGAAATTGTGGGTGGCCCCACCATCAACTAAAGCGGTCATTCGCTGCCCCTGTACGAGGCCCTTGAGCCTGAGAGTGTTGTACCTGGGTACTCCTGAAAGGGTAGCTATGGTCCCCCCTTTCACCTCTCTACGAGGTTTGGTCTCCTCCTTGGGCGATGCCCCTGCTAGTATTTGAGGTTTCTTCGACTGCTGCTCTGGCCCCTGTGTGGTCTCATCCTCTGAATCACTATCTTCCTGTGCCCCGAGATCCTCATCCTCCTCCTCGCTGCCTGATTCCACTTCAATGTAGTGGATCTGTCCCTTTCCCATGCATCTATTCCCTGGGACCCAAGGGTTTCTGCAAGAGAAGCAACGCTTCTTTCTCATCAACTCCATCTCGTGTCATCATCCAATTTGGGCTTACCCTTCCATTCCCTTTAAGGATTTCTCTAATCCTTGTCTCTCTCTGGTACAAAGGGTTTGGTAAAGGTTTTGGGTTTTTGCGCTAAGTCCCCCATGTCTCTCGTGTGCACAATGGCCTCCTGTAAGGTGTGAGGCTTGAAAGCCTTAACCCAACCCCTCAATGGCTTTGTCAAAGCCTCGGTGAACAACATCACCAATCTGTGCTCTGATATACTGGATACTGCCACTACCTTTTGCTGGAACTATGAGATGAAGGCCTCAACTAATCCGGTTTGCCTCTACTGTGTAAGGTCCCTGAAGTGGAGCTCTGGATCTCTCCTATCAAATCTCTCCATCAACTTCTCAGTGAACTCCAAATATGAAGTAATGTGGTTGTGACCCAACGTCACCAACCCATGGTACCACCACTCGTGGGCCTCTCCCTCCAAGTGCAATGTGGTGAAGCTAATAGCTTCTGACTCTGTCATCGGGTTAAGCTTGAAGTATGTGTCAAGCTTCTGAACCCATGCATGAGTTGAGCAATGTGATGATCCGTCGAAAGTAGGAATGTTCAACTTTCCCACTTTCTTGATGAAATCCATGTTGTGAGTTTGCCCATTGCCTCTCTGCGCCTCCTGGGGTCTGTTTCGATATCGCATCGAACAGTAGTCCATCAAACTCATGTCAGCATGAAACTCCGGTCCTAGTGCAAAGTGGTCTCTCCTGTACTCCCTGAACGGATCCTATGGCACCACTTGTCCATGACCCGGTTGTCCTCCTACCTACCCTGGCTGTCCCAAAGGTTGTCCTAATGTCTGTCTTCTTTGGAACTGTGGATAAAAAGGTCAGGGAATCCTCCCAGACGATGTGTAAGCTCGGGTTGGTGAAGGGTTTGTACTAAACCCTCCCTGAGATCCACTAGAGCCACTAGCCCCACCTCCCTGTTGTCCTCCTGAACTACTCGGCCCTCCTGCGACATTGGCATCTACAATGCTCATGCTATGTTGGAGCATCCGTGCACTAAGGTTCATCTGCTATATGGTCATCCACATGTCTCTCTATCCCCTAGCTAGGTCACTCAACATGGCCTGCGTACTGTCAAAATGTATCTCGGGGCCTTTCCCCCTACCCTCAGGTGTCTCACGCTTGTCACCCATAGTCCTCTCTATCTTGTCCTCTGTTTTTGAACTGATATGCTCTCGGTCCTCTATCTCTAGCTCTGTATCTGATTGAGTGTGGAAGGGGGTGTAATCCCTTCGGTTTCTATCTCTCCTATCTTTGTTGTGACCTCTGTGGTACTGAATGTACTCGTCCCCAATATGTCCTCGACCCTCTGGGTATTCTTTACCTGTCCCCGGAATCATGGGGTCATGAGAAGCACTTTTTCACAGGCTGGCAGGAAGAATGATACCACTAAAATATCCCTGATCCAGCTGATCTGGATATCTACTGTTGAACTACGGTTTGGCTACTGAATTTGATACTCTGGGGGTTTCTGATTGTGTTTAAGTCACTGTGTGAAGATGCTCGGTTGTTTTTACATGTTTGTTCCAGTTTATTATGTGTTTAGCAATGTAAAAATATACATGCAAAATAAGGACAACACAACTCACTGATATATATATATATATATATAATGCTGGAAAAAGCAAGAAATACAATAAATACTGGAAGAAGATATGATAATCGTCAGTTAGATCTCATGGATCGTCACTGGAATACAAAATAACAGATAAGAAATACTCGTGACTAGAAGAACAGGTGCGGGTTTGCGCATGCACGGATAGATCAGCAAAAAGCAGTCTGGCAGCTCACGGTAATTGCAGTAGAATTCGGAAAACTCGCCCTGATGGCGATACCTGTCGGAATGAGCTGGAAACTGTCTTAAAAGATGCGTCCTGGCCTCTAGACTGATCCTGATGACTGTCAAACTGAAGGTCCGACCTCTGAAGCTTCGGATCTCACCCCCTGGGGGTTTGCGCACCTCCTAGGCTCAATGAGTGCGCCCTAGTGATTTCACCAGCGAAATCTGACGATGTATAGCTCAAAACGATCGTCCTGGTCTCCTCTGTAATGGGTCGGGAGGGATTCCTCAGATCTGTCCCGGAATGTCCCCTGGAACCCCAAATGTGCTTCCTTTGGAGCTGGGCCCTAAGTGACTGTTTTCCTCTCTAGAGAAGATTCCACCATCGAAAACTGACGACAGATGGCTCAATAGATGCGCCATGGCTAGATCTCTAATGGGTCGAAAGGAATCGACCAAATCCAAACTGTCACAAGCGGCCGCACAAACCCTCTCTCAAACACTTGCGCCCGCATTGGCTGAGCTACGCAATCACTGAACTGGACACTGTAATACACGGTGAAATACCTGGATGGTATCTTCGATAGGCGAGGGTGTGTCTCTCAACACCGAAACCGATAAATGGTGGTGGTTTCCTTCATAAATCCACAAAACAACAAGGGGGTCGATTTCCTCCTCCTCTGCAAATATCTCAACATCAAATCATAACATAATGAGGAATTAGGTCGAATTCCTCCCTTTATACTCCTCTCGATCTAATTCACCATTGACTTCACTTAAGCTAGGCACTTTTCCTCCTAAGGTGAGTAATTAATTAATTAAGTCCCCCTTTAACACCTTTTCGTTCTAATTCTTCGTTGACTTAGGCTTAAGTAACTTTTCCTATGCTTTTTGGCTTAATTCATCATTTAGCCACCAAATCACCCTTATTTCTCCCTTTGTTCCCTATTTGTGCCTGACTATAGTCTACGGGAACACATAGACTACTAAGTCACTCCCTGTTGACCTACTCTTGAGAATGGGACATCACAGATTGCCCAAAGAGACTGCAAATTTCAGCTAGGAAGGCTTCTCACAATGGGAGAGCTATGATAAAATGAGATACAAAGGATCTTTATTTATACAAAATGTTCTAAACATAGTTTGTCCACATAATTTAGGGTAAACCACAAGATAAGGGGTCAACAACCCTAATCTTGCCCCTTTACAAAATAATATTATTTAACTCATAGTTTTGCACATGAAAGAAACCCTAAAACATGATGTCACTGTCCTTTTGGGTAGCTTTTGGCACTTTAATTCAAATCGTTGAGTTGGAGATGGGTGAGCTAAACCTCCAAAACGTGCCAAGTGTCCTCAACCTCCACCAAACCCTAGCTCCATTATGACGTCAAGCCCTCAAGGGTGACGTTTTGGCCTTCTTGGGAAAAACGTTTGGGTGGTAGGGGCTAGGTTAGGTCCTCCATGATGTCTTTTAGGCCTCCAAAGGAATGTCTTCATCATCTGGCATGTGGGCCCTTGGCATCCAACCTGTGGGCTTCAAGCCCCATGGAAGCCCAAGCTAGGCTTGTTCTTCCAAAATTGTCCACCAGCTAGGTCCTGCAAAAACAAATGGATACACCCTCCAAGGCTCTGAGGTCAAAGAATCATGATGAGTAAATCAAATCAATAAAAGAGCCATCTAAGCATGTACATCCAAACTACCTCATCAAAATAAACCAATGCTCAAAGACCCTCTGCAATTTGCCAAGTTTAGGTATGGGAGGGTTGACAAAATGACCTATTGGGTGAATCGTACCTCAAGTTTAGGGGTGTTTCTTGAGGGGACCTCCTTCTAAGTCATGTGGATGAGGTGTCATGGATGAGGGGAAGACTTTTGGGCATGGTGTTCATGACATACAAGGGGCCGCACTGTCTCATTTATGGGTGCCTTTGTAGAGGGTTTGTTGCACCTTCGTTTTCAATGCAACCTTTTTCCAAGCCCATCTGTTGCCTTTAATTCTTTTAGGACGTTTCCAGGTTGAAGCCAAGGTGGGGCTTCTACCTAAGTATGAAAATTGTGCCCACCTTGACTCTACCCTGGTCACATCATGCTTCCCCAAGTTGGAAACATGTGTGGGGCTTCTACCTAAGCAATAAAAACAATGCCCACACATGCCCCTTCCTAGATGGCATTTGTTATTAGTTATTCTTTCACGGGTCCCCTAAATTTTTACGAGAGATGTTTCATTGTCCTTGGGATCCCTGGGCGAGCATCTAGAAGGTTAATGGTTTGGATTTTATCTTTTTCCAGCTACAAGCTTCTGGGCCTTCAGCCCCTTCTTCCCATGAAATGAGGGACAACCCCTTCTTGGGTCAGTACACTTGAAAATCCCAAAATATAAGGAGATGAGGGGATGAATTGTGGAAAGTGACAAGTATGGTCGGGAATGGAACAATGACTCGTCAAGAGGACCTCCCAGTAGCATCCCTATCCCTAAGGGTGACCCACTTACTAGTGCGCAATGTCAACCACCAAAGTGAAACAGAGCAAAGAGCATAATGTCCAAGCAAACGTCACATAATCAAAAACAATAATAGATGCAACAAACTCAAATGCCTCAAATATTGAAATGACACTCACCATAATACTTGACTTGTACCTCATGGAGCAAGACCCAATGTCTTTCATAGGCCAGCTAATGTGGTGGATATTGTCGTGACAAACCTGGAGTTGTGGTGGTGAGGTGGGTCTCTGTATGTGCAAGTGGACACTGTTGGTCAAGTTGTCTTTCGGTACTCCATGTCTGCAACCTGAGGGCCTCGAGGCATCATCTCCTTAGTTATCCCTAGGAGTTGGGGATAATGGGGCCAAACTTGTTTACTACTCAAAGAAGCTCATTCTTCTTATTATTAGGGCCATTCTCACATGCACAAAACACTGCAACACTTACAATAATATATTGATTGGCCCTCCCTGAGGAAACAAGTGGATGATTACATTCACAGGGGCTCCTTTGGCAGTCAATCCGAGATTTCCAATTGGAAGCTTGGAGTGTATCATCCTTTGTAGGTGCCCTCTAGATCATGAGAATCCATTTCCATGGATTTGATCAGATGTTTGTCGATAACTCATAATTGAGATGACTGCACTTTTATTGTTGTCTGTGAATTTCTAAAATGCTTGTTCTTGTTCCTTGCAGTAGCTCCATAAGTGCTTCTACAACTGTAGACATATTTTGATGGACAAACATTGGGCCTTTGCTTAATATAATTCAGACCATGACTCAAAACTTCCTAGTCATTTTTGGGGTCATTATGGAACATGCTTGGATGACAGTTTCTACTGCTTTTCATCCTCATGTTGATGGCCACACTGACATTGTTAATGTTGAAATTCACAAGACTAAGGAGGATCAAATGGAACCAACCCACAAACCCTAAATATTCCAATAAACAAAGGAGGAAACAACACTAGGGCAGTGCATCATAAAACCCATAACAAGTGTGCTAGAATTGAATCATAAGTGCACTATAGAGAAAATCACCAAGTGCGTTAGAGAGAAGATCACAACCATGACAACCAAAAATAAATGAGAGAACAATATGTAAAGGTGCTCGTAGGCTAATTACTTGTATAAAGAATACAAAAATGAAAACGATCACATGATGTGAAATACAATTAAGAGAGGCTTTATTATATTTATACCATCTCAAGTGGTAGGGAGCTTTCCCCAAAAGGGGTTATGGGCCCACAGAACTAACCCCCATTGACTTGGTTGGCCTCAGCCAAACCTAATGATAATGAGTACAAATGGTCAATTGTGGCCAAAAGTGAAGCTTACACCATTTTCAACATCCCCCTTTAAGTTAAAGAAAAGGCCACATAGAGAAAATGGGGAATACAAATAAGAGTGGGTTTATAAACACCCGCCTTAACACAAGGACGGTCATAGCCAAAATACAAACGAGAGTGGGTTTTCTAAATAGTAAATACCCAACACAATATAGGGTTAATGGCGACCAAAATACAAATAAGAGTGGGTTTAAGAAGTAAACAAACCCACCATTTTTACAGTGGAAATTTCCTCCCAAACCGGTAAAAATTTCACTAGAATTCATAGTTGCACTTGATTGATGGGAACATTGACTATGGAACTTTACCCCCAAGGGTTTTCGCATATTTTAAGACGATCCAGATAGCTGGAACTTGAAAAAAAAAAAGAGAATATTAGGGAAGACATTACCTAGCTAGAAAATAATGGACTTATTGAAAATGTTGAGTTTGTTCACTTACTAACTCACTCCTTTATAAATACCCAACTCAATATAGGGTCAGCCATCGCCAAAATAAAAATGAGAGTGTATTTATGGATACTTAGCTCAATAAACAAATGATAATGAGTTTATGGATGTCCAACTCAATATAAAGTCAATCGTGGTCAAAATACAAATGAGAGTGGGTTTATGCCATATGGGTACTCATTCAATAAAGGGTTTAGTGTGTTAGATTTCAGGGCTACTTTGAAAGTGTTTACACCATGCTTGGGGGTGTTGTATGTGATATGACGTGCATGGAGTATGGTTGACCCATGGTTGTGTCATGATGGACATAAACACCGAAGGTGACTTGCTCATCGATCACTAGACCTTGTATGCATTCTTGTATGGAATTCTTCCTTGCAGCATTAGAGACCTAGGGAGCTCCATGACATTCTTCATGATGGCCACATGGAGGTTGGTTTCTTTCTTAGGAGGATGACTTTCCTTGCAGGAGCGTTGGGCATCTTGGAGGAGGGCATTGAGCACTAGATGGTGTGGAGACACTTGATTGCTTGCATAGAGGCTTGTACTTGGCTTAAGGATGCTTGGGTTGAGAGAGTGATCATGCAAGTGGAGTAGACCCGAAGGAACACATGGCTTAGGAGGAGCATTGAAGCTTTGGAGGTAGAAAGTTGTACACATCTCATGGAGCATTTAGGCCTTGGAGCTGAAATATCCCAAATCCCTCGGATCTGGAGATTTGTTGTTACGTTGTTGATCTGGCTGCAGATCTGATACTCTAGGGGTTTCTGGATGCGTTTTAAATGTTTTTTATTGTGGTTTTATAGTATTTATATTTTTATAACATTCATGCAATGGTTTTGGAGCACAAAACAACTCAACATCCTCTATTAAGCAGAATAATTGGAACTACAATATTGCATGCTGGAAATAAATGAAATAACCTCCGCTAGATCATGAAAGAGGGATCTTAGTTGGAATACAAAGCAAAACGCTAAACAAAATACCCAGAATGATGGAGATAGGTAGATCTGCGGATGAGACTGAAGATCTACTGCATGCAAACCCTGATCTACTGCATGCGCCTGGAAACACCCACGACAATTGTTGTCGGAGACTGGAGTATTCGCCCTGGTGGCTGAACTCCTCAGATTTGTCTGGAAACTGTCTCAACTGGGTCGCCCTGGCCCCAAGCAACCTCTCACTGATTGTCGGCCTGAATATCTAGCCTCTCCTGATCTGTATGAACCCCGGATGGACTCCCCTGGGGGTTTCCATTAATGCACCCTAATTGATTCGACTATCCGAATCTAGATCTGACTGGCTCAATGTGTGCACCCTGGTCTCCTCTGTACTGGGTCGAAAGGGATTTCTTTGATATGGTCCAATGATCTCTCTGGAACCCCAACTGTATCTCCTCAATGTTGAAATAATGTAACTACGAAGAGCATTCTTATTATTATTGTTATTTTATTATTAGGATTAATCCCCATTGTGGATTAATCATGTCGGTAATTGTATTAGGACCAAATCCCCTTTTGCGGATTGGTCATCGGACAATTGTAATAGGCAGAATAAGAAGTCGGCCCTAGCAGTTAATAAGAAGACCCAGAAATAT
>JASDQU010379413.1:10264-21514 GCA_032191745.1 Picea mariana | reverse complement strand
CAGGCCGGTGGTGATGGAAGCTGCTACTGCTGACAGGACAAGTCTGGTGGAGAAGAAGAAAGATGGGCCCTCAAGGGCCATGCTCAAGTCAACCCTGCTCTCGGTACTCCATGTCTAGGACCATGTGGGCCTCGAGACATGATCTCCTAGTTATCCCTAGATATCGGGGATAACAAGTTTGACCAACATCTGTTTCGGGTACAATGAGACTTCCCTTCACCGTCATCTCATGTAAGACCCTAAAGATTATGGATACTAAGGTCACCAACTCACAGTTAGCCCCTAGGTGGGTATAGTCAACAGTCCAGTCTGAATGTATGGGAAAGATAACAAGTCTGAAATCCTTCGAGAGAACTGAGGACAAAATGGACCGGTAGAACTCTAGAGGACCTCGAACAGCTTCAAAATTCACGAAGCACTGAGACCAAATGAAGACAGTTGAACCTTAATAAGAACCCCCAATATACAATCTGACTACTACGAACGATTGAACCATGGAGGGATAATATCCATAACTCTTTCGAATGCGATCTTGTGCGTAACCCCTGTGTGAGAGGGGGATCCCAAAAAGCCTATATGACAATTGGATTTTCTCTCCCTATCGCAAGAAGCTAATGTTTGTTTGACAGCTTTGGAAAGTTATCCTTTCGACCTATTCCAAAGCCCTACACCTTAAGATAATGTAGGTTTTCTAACAAAAAATGTAAAAATGTTTGATGAATTTTAGTTAAGTGCTTGATTATAAGGTTGTTGTTTACTCAGAGGTGTATGAGAGTGAAAACTGATGATATTATGACTCAATTCCCAAAACATGCATAAGAAATGATAAGCAGTCTTTTCTTTCAATGAATGTCTATTTAAGGGAAGGAGAAGAATTTTCCTTTCACTTTCAAACACTAAGATGCAATGACCTCATGCAATAGTCCTCAATCAAAAATTCGATACAATGCTAAAATGTTTATATGTGACTGATAATCAGTTTGATGTAAAGCTTCTTATGGTAATCAAAATTCAAGATCTGTGAGATTTAAGCAACCCGGAAGCAAACTTCACATAAACAAAAACACACCCTCATCATGATCAAACGAGTTCGAGGAGGGTAACACATGCTCGATATAACTCACCTTCGGTAAGTCCCTCTTCCTTTATTTAACGAACTAGAAGAAGTAAGGGTTCGGTTTCATATGGGCCCTTCATGAAGGGTGGGACTGACCGAGGAAGGGACTGAATCAGTCACTTTGGCACTCCTCAAAGGAAGAGTGGGATCGACTGATGGTAGAACCAAATCGACCACTTTGACACTCTTCAGAGGAGGAGTGGGATTGACCAATGAAGTAACCAGAGAAACCACTTTGGCACTTCTCAATGGAGGAGTGGGATCGACCGATGGCGGAAATAGATCAACCACTTTGGTTTCACTCTTTTGATGAAGAGTGGGGTTGATCAATGACGAGACTGGATCAGAAACAAGAAAAAAGAAAACCAAATCCAGACAAGAGGAAATTCTTGGAGAAAAGACCTCAAAGATCAAAATGAAATAGTGAAAAGATCTTTCAATTTCCTTACAACAACTTTTAGTGAATCAGATAAGTGAGAAAGAAGTAGATCGACTCCAAATCTTAGGGAAGAAGATTGACTCAAAGCAAGGAAAATAGATGTCAAAAATCCAAAAAAAACATCATTAATCCTTAGAAATCAAATAATTGGAGGCTAAACAAGGACACACTAAGATAGCATAAACCCTGAGGAGATGAATCAACAAAAAGAAGACTGAGAAAAACTACTCCCAAGAATATTTTTGCAGAAAAAGGGGTAGCGCTTTGGTGTCAAGGGTACCAGAGCATTGCAATGCTCTGTGGGAGCCTGCAAGGGAGTGCCAACACCCTGGTGGTAAAGGCAGGGGAGCGCTGGCCTCTCATAACTCAAAATTTTTCCCAGAAATAAAAAAAAACTTAGGAAAAATGCAAAAAATTCAGTGTGTAAGATGAATCCAAGAGCCAAAAACACATCTAAGGATCAGAGACACAGTATAGATGAGATCTAAAAGTGAGGCAAAGGCCAAAACAAGACCTAGGAAAGGAATAAAAAATCAAAGTCCCTCCCCAGTGGAGTCGCCAATTTCTGTTACAGAGAAATCCCCCTGCGAACAAGTGGATTCTCTCTTAGATACTAGACCCCTATGACCAAGACAAAAAATTGTTATTGTGGACACTGAATTTCCTTTGCATGAATTTAAACTATCCAAATAATAAGAAGGAAGAAGAGTAAATACCTTTTTACCGACGTTTGTCCTTGCTCGATCCAGGCTAATCTTGATCTTCAAGTTCTTCAGAAGGTCCTGAAATACAATGAGCAACAAAAAAAATAATTCCTACTCTACCATGATTAGATTCATAATGGATCTATGAAAGAAACAAGTTCATGAAACATACACAAAATTTAAAGGAAACAGACCAAGCATAGATTTATATTAATGAAAAGAAAGTGAGATGCTTACATCCATGGATGTAGGTGCAACAGCTTCACCAAGCTCTCTTTGTCCATACCCTTGCTCAAATAATCCACACACAGAATGTCGATGCTTCAATGATATCTCCCTTATGAGATCATAAGTTTTATACTTCACAATGTCTCCATCTCAATACCACTTATGAGATCATAAGTTTTGCATCTCTCAATCTCTATCTACATTTCACCATGAGGAGGCCTCCTTATATAAGCTTGGAGAGACCCAACCACCTTAGAGATTCTTGGGATAGGTTGAGGATCTTTCTCCATCAGTTGTGGATCCTTCCTAAGATCGAGCCTTGACTTCAGATCCAAATCCAACCAACTCCAGATATGAAGGGATTCTTCCTTGCTTTCTCTCAACAATCCAAAGATTCACTCAAAAAAGGCCAGCGCTCACTCAGAATGGGGAACCGAGCATTGGAACGCTCCCCCAAAAGAGGTCACAGAGCGTTGGCACTCCCTGACAATGTCTATGGGAGCATTTCCTTCCAAAATTGATTTTTTAGTGGTTTTCTCAGTGGAAAAACACTTGTACTCTTTGTCAAATGACTTATTTTCCTTAAACCAGTCTTTGAAGGTGTCTTAAGTGTCCCTGCGATCTCGTTAGAGACACAACATAGGCGAGATGGAAGTATGATGTTTGCGACACTTGTGACACTTGTGGTCAATATGCGACACTTACGACACTTGTAATGACAACACTTGCAACACTATTGAAGTGAGTAATTTTGATGTGTACCACCTACACACAAAAAAAATTAGCCCTTTTCATATGTTTTCATATGTATTATTGTGTGAGCATTATTGATATTATTATTGTCGATACCTTTTAGTTTCCTTGTCTTGTGGAGTAGTTGAGAGCCGTTCTCCAATTATCTCTATTCTTTTGGTTTGTTTCTACTTTTTAGGATCTAGGGAGTATTTCTCTCATGGATTGTTGAGGTAGTTTTCCTCTTGTAAATCTATTTAAGCTTCTCATTTTCTCAATAAAAATTAGTTTGGGTTTGTATAACTTTGTTCTTATTGCATCAACTCTCTCACTCTATTGGCTTATGTCATGCGTCACAAGCATGGTCATGCTAATCGAATACATGAATGAGCAAATTGAGAAGTTAAAGTGCTTGGATTAAGATATCAATTGCATGGTTCATGGTTGAGTTTGATTTGTCAGTGGTATAACATCGATTTTCTTGGGTTTTGGATCCTTGTTTTTCTTTTAGCTTCAGGTGTGATGTTTTGTGGTTTAATTTCATGTGAAAGATGTTATTACACATTAAATGTTTTGGAATTTGAACATTTAAGAGATTTCATCCATCCCCATGCATTGGTGAAAGGCATTAGTTGATAATTCAGGTTGAGTACTTCTTGGGAATTGATAGCTTTTTAGTCCTCATGTAGCATGGAATTTCGTTTAACAATCGAAACTGTGGTTGTTGTTTACAATCCAATAATTGGTGAGTTGTCTACAACTATCCATGGAAAGGAAGGTGACAGTTTTGCGTTGGGATGATATGTCTAATCTACAAGAAATTGAGCTTTCTCATCCTTAACTGGTTTCAATGATACAATAAAGGTTGAAGATGCATATGAAGACACCAAGTATGTGCATAATTGCAGAGGAAGAAGAACGAATTATGGTCATATATGTTCATTGTCCCTTGCTAATGTTTTGTATCCCTGCATGAAAATATTTTGCAATGTAAAAATCATTCCATACTTTAATTTTGTAAGCTATGTGGTAGTTGACAGAAAAAGTATATCTACAAGTTTTTATCTCCTCTAGTTGTTTTTTGGTGAAATATTGTTGTGCTATAAGTCCTCATTGGCATGTGCATTAAATGTAAGATTGACTTGGATACATTCTGTATCCAAGATATTTTCTTAGATAATTGGCGAGCACCGTGGTTGGGTACCTATATGTCTCGATAGATGGAAATATGTTCATAGGATGGTTAGTTTTCCAGTATTTACAATTAGGTTGATTTTAGGACCTGAACAGGTTCCCAGTCACTCTGTGTGGTATCAGTGTTCGACCCAAAGGTACGGTTGGTTCCTAACCGTGTATATTGTTTCAGATCAAATTATTACAAGTCAAGGGAGGAGCATCAACATTTGATTATGAGAATCCACTTTTTTTTTTTATATATTCAAATATTTCCATATTTGGCATCATCCACCAACATTTTGGGATTCTTTGTAACACTACCTTGAGTGGTGATTTTTCCCATTTGATTATGTCTCCTCACAAGCATGCTTTGGTATTCGTAACTATATGAATTTACATGTCTTATTTTTTTAGTTACTCAGGGACTTAATGTCTCCACGCTAGATTTGTTTTGGAGTATCTACTTTGACAACTTTGTCATTTGGACCACACCACTTTGTATGGTGTTGCAACTTGTTTATTGCGATAATTTCAATTGGTTTTTAGTATTCCTCTATTCCTGTATGGATTTGGTTTCCATTATGTTGATCTATATTATAGACACAAAGTTTGGTTTCCAACTACATCATCCATCACTTATCAAGGTCAGCCTCTCCATTATGCTCATTTTGCATCGATGATATGACGATAACAACAACATTTTGTCTCTCCCCTAATAAAATTAGAGGCCAATGCTTCTTTGGTTGGGGACGAGTGATAGGGATTCTAGTCCCTAATATTTTCACATGTATTATTGTTCGACCATTATTGAGATTATTATTGTCGAGACCTTTCAGTTTCCTTCTCTTATGGAGTATTTGAGATCCTTTCTCCAACTATCTCTATTCCTATGGTTTGGTTCTAGTTTTTAAGACCTAGGGAGTTGTTATCTCGTAGATTGTTGAGGTAGTTTTCCTCTTGTAGAGTTATTTAATATTGTCATTTTCTCAATGAAAATTACTCTGGGTTTGTTTAATTTATTTGTGTGTGTTTGAACTCAACTTGTGAGTGGGATTTCCCACTTCATTGGTAAATCCCACATCACCCACCCACATCATTAGCTAAGTTCTTGGATTCTTAACATTTGAACCAACAAAATAAGTCCTTGTCCATCCCATCCACATACTTTGCCAACTTGTTCAATGCTTGACCTTCAAACCAACAAACTCAATCATTTTCTAGTGCATCCACATACTTGGCCAACTTCCTCTTCTTATCCCTTTTGGAACTAGACTTGACACATTTTCCAATTTAGATCACACCTCCCTATTTTGGAGGCTTTTGGGTTCCACAAAAGATCAATTATGAATAATATGGAAACATATAACCTTCCAACATTTTCTCTATGTCCTCTTCCACAACTTGTTTGAAGGTACTCTTATATTGGTTTTTTTTAATTAGTTTCTTACCAAAAGCTATTGTTGGAAATAATTTTGATTCTTCCCTTTATGTGCCTCAATGAAGTAGGTCACACCACCATTAACCAAGAAATATTTGTCTTCTCTTCCATAAAAGAGAGCATCTTTATTCCATAAAAAAGTACTTCCAAGCATCACATCACATTCCACCTCATCAAAAAAATCAATGCTTATGTCAAACTTAACCTTACATAGCCTTGTGATCCTCATAGCGAAATTATTTTGCAACCATTTCAATGAACATAGTTATAGATGTTCTTGTGTTTCCACACCAAGTTCATCAACTAAGTTGGAAAATCATATTGCATGGAGAACCACTATAAAAAATCACAGTTATCATCCTATTCTTCACTTGAACCTCGACTTTAGAAAACACAATCCTTTCTCCACTTGCTCTTGGCTATTGCAATGTTGCAATGCAACCGAGGTTCTCGTTCACATCTTAGTTGTTTTTTATCTATTTAACTTCCATTTGGCCACTATCACGAATCTCTTCTTGGACTTGTATCATTTCATACATAGTTCTAAATGAAGCTTCCAACACTTCTCATCTACGTGCCCATCTACATTACAATGTTTATAGTGCTTGTTAAGATATTTTCACTTCTTGATTGTGATTCCAACTTGCTTGCCTTTGTTTTTGGATGCCTCTTTTTTATTCTTTTGTTGTTCCTTTTTCACGTATAACTACGTATATAGAGCTTTCTTACTTGCTTCATCCATGCCTCTAAAAATAAAATAAAACGTACATTTTGGGCATCAAAGGAAAAACAAGTAAGTGACTTTGATATAATTGACTCCCAACTAGAGATTTATTCATCTCTGCAATATATTAAAAGCACATATACCATTATGATTCATGACAAATACACAAGCCTCAACAAATGACATTTATTAATTTATGTCTAGGTCTCATGTCTCCATGTGTTGAAGTAACATGAGAAAGTGTCAAAGGTGTTGGATTTGCAATTTGTATATAATATGTGTAATATACATGAGAATTTAATTAGGCATGTGTTTTTAAGGGTTCAATATATATTATTCAATATTAAACAAAATGACGAATTTACAATGTGGGCACCAGATGTTGAACTGTTGGACCACCATGAATTACTTTGTTTGGAACTAATTCTAGGCCAATCGGTACTATCTGAAGTTAAAATTGTCCTCTACTACTCAATGAAAATTTGTCAATGTTGTTTAAAAAAATAAGTTTTTTTTTTCTTTTTCTTCAATATGATGCAAATGAAATGTCTAACCTCATTTACCATGCTAAAACCAAGTTGTGACAAAGAAGAAAAATGTGAYGAGGAAAACAATATTTCCACACTATAACAAAACATAAAATAAATAAATACATGATATTAATTATGTAATTTAATGAAATTAATAATTAATAAACTAGAGACGTTGATGAAGCATGGTCGAATATAACTTGAATCGACTAGAAGAAATAGAGTTTTTCCTTACACAAGAGGACCTAGGTTTCTCTTGGAATCATGATAAGGTTAGATCGAGGTTGGGTATGTTTTATCCCTCTTCCCTCCACATAAATATCAAAGGAATAGATCATTCTTGATCATCATATCTAGAGACCTATCATAGAGAGGTGCCTCTTATGCGTGGCAACATCTCCTATGACTGCAACCTAGATATAAAAATTTATAGGGTGGGTCACATGAAAATGAATGGATGCAATGTTCAACAAGTTTCCAATTGTTCCTTGGACAAGGATGGAAACATTGTCCAACTTAACTCTCTGACTATGGATAACAAGTTAGAGGTAGATGGAACAATTAAGGAAGTCGATATTACAACTCAGGAAAAGTCTTCCCAAAATTTTGTTCAAGTAACCACTTCAAACAAAAGAAAGAATCAATAGAATTAGAAGACTTGGACTTCCTAGAAATTAGGGTAAGAGAAACTTCCTCTTGACATGAAAGCCCCAGTCTATTAACCCAGGTTACTAGATCCGATAGAATAAGTGGATTGGTGGGTAGTAGTATTGATTTGGGGGAAGAGGTAGGGGAAAGAGGTGTAGTGAAATCATTGTAATCAAACCATAACAAGGCTTCTACAGTTAAAAAGGAAGAAAAAATGTGTTAATATAAAAGAGGCAAGACCCAATTGTTTTTTGGGAGAAGCCATAGTTATGGATCAAGTGATGGAGATGGAGAGAGAAACATTGACGAGGAATTTCATATCCAAACTAAGCTACAACAAATATGTGGGTTAGAGAGTCAAGGAGGTTTGGACACCAGTGCCAGGATACACTCCTCTTTGTTAGGTAACAAACACCCAAATGGTATAAAAATAGAAAGAGAAGTAAGTCCATGGCTTGAGAATTGGATAGAATGAATGATAAGCTTGAGGGGGCAACCTCCTTTTACAATATAACAAATATAAAAGATGAGATACCTTCTAAAACTAGGTCTCCTTGGTATATATAAGATACAAATTATATAATTACAATTAAAGGGTCTAATCGATCGATAAGAATAACACTAATATAACAATATAAATGTAATAACTCATATCTAGGGCTTAACAAGGGTCTAACTGACCAATAAGGAAAAAACTATTTAAAAATATAAAAGTAATAACTTAATTTCTAGGGATTGACATGCCCCTCCCCTTCATACAAGTGTTTCTCTCAACACTTGATTAGTTGTGGATATTTATACATGAATAATTCATCTTCCCATGTTGCCTCTTCTACTATTAGGTTCTTCCACTTTATGAGGTACTCGGTAATTGCTCGATTTTTCATTTGCTTGATCCTTGATTCAAGGATTGTTTATGGTTCTAGTATGATTTTCCCTTCTTCATTAATTTGTGGTAAAATAGTTTGAATTGAGATATTGTCACAGATTAATTTCTTTAAGAAAGAAACATGGAAGACTGGATGTACATGTGAAGATGGAGGAAACTTCAATTTGTAAGCCATACTTCCAATCCTCTGCAACACCTTATAGGGACCATAATACTTGGGTGCTAATTTATTATCATTTTTTTTTTTTGCTTGAGGGACATCTGTTTGTATGGTTGTAGCCTCATAAATACTCAATCCCCCACTTCAAATTCCCTTTCATTGTAAGGCTGATTTGCTTGTTGTTTCATCCTATTTTATGTTATAGCCACGTTGTCTTTCAACTCTTGGAGAAACTATTGTTGGTGATCTATGTGGTCCTCCACTACTTGAACCTTCACTTTCACTCTCAAGGGTGATGTGATGGATGAGGGATGATAGCCATAAAGTGCCATAAATTGGGGCATTTTTTATGAAGAATGGAAGGACATGTTGTACCACCATTCTGCTAAGGGAAACCACTTGACCCATTGTGTATGTTTATCACATGAAAACCAATGAAGATACCCTTCTAGAGATTTATTCACAATCTCAGTTTTCCCATTAGATTGAGGATGGTAAGAGGAGATGTGACCCAATTGGGTACCCAAACAAGAAAATATTCCAGTAAAAAAATTACTAGTGAAAATTGGATCTCTATCACTTACCATAATCTTGGAGATTCCATGTTCTGAATTGTTTCCATTAATGTTGTGGCTATTTTTATTGCTTTAAAAGTATGCGAAAGATAACAAAAATGTGCATACTTTATGAGTGAATCCACCACTACCATGACGACATTATTTCCATTGGACTTGGGTAGATCTGTAATCAAATCCACTAAAACCTCTTTCTAATGTTAACATGGTATGGATAATGGTTGTAGGAGACCTGTGGTCTTGATTGTCTCTCCCTTATTTTGTTGGAAAACCACACAATTTTGAACATTAGTTTTAAATCCTTCCTGGAAAAAATCATTCTTGATCCTTTGGTAAGTTTTCAAGAACCCTGAATGTCCTCCTTCAGGATAAGTGTGAAATTCCAAAATGAGCTTCTATTTGAGTTGGGAATTCTTACATAAATATAGGCAATCTTGATACCACAATAAATCACTCTTCCACACAAATTTGTTTAATGCACTTGCATCCTCTTGTAGTTGTTGAATTATCTTGCATACCTTCTAATCTTTCTTCCATTATATACTTTCTTCTTCCAGCCAATCAGATTATGGAATGTAAATAACACATACTAAGCCCTTTGTGTCTTCTTCTTTTTGTGAATGTGCATCTACAACCACATTTTGTTTTCCTTTTTTGTATATAATTTCAAAGTCATAATCAAGCATCTTTGTAACCCATTTTTTCCACTCTTTTAAAGATAATTATTGTTTCAAGAAGAACTTCAAACTATCATGATTTTTTAAATTGAAGTTCCTTCATATTAGGTAAGTGATCCACTTATTAACTAAATGTAATATGGCCAACATTTCCTTTTCAAAAATGGCTTTGAGTAAGTTCTTTTCTTTAAGTTGACTACTTTTAAAGGGAAGGGGCCTTCCTTCTTGTATTAAATATGCACTGATGCCATGCCTTGAGGAATCACACTCCACAATAATGGTTTTTGTAAAGTCAAGCGTGGCTAGGATAGGAGTTGTACACATAGCCTCCTTATGTTTTTCAAAATATTTGGTTGCTTATCGAGTCCAAGAAATGCCTCCTTTTTTAATAACGCTTTTAGAGGTGGTGATATTTGACCATAATTCTTGACAAAGTTGCGGTAATAGCCTGTCAATCCAAAGAATCCTCCAATATTATTCAAGGTTTTGGGAATTGGCCATTCCATCATAGCTTTAATTTTGTTAGGGTCCACTTTGACACCTTCATGAGTTACAATATGACCTAGATATTCCACTTCTTGAACCCCAAAGGCACACTTGGAAGGATTTTCAATAGTTGTTGTTGCTCTTCCCAAGATTTGTTGCAGATTAGCATATCATCAAAAAATACTAACACAAATTTTATGAGGAAGGGTTTGAAAATAGAATTCATCAAACTTTGAAATGTTGAAGGTGCATTAATAAGGTCAAATGACATCACCAAAAACTCATGATGACCTTCATGTGTTCTAAAGGTTGTTTTGGGGATGTATTGTTGCCTCATTATGATTTGATGATATCTAGAACAAGGGTCCAACTTGGTAAAGAAAAATTCTCCTTGCAATTCATCTAATAATTTATCAATGACAAGAATAAGAAACTTATCTTTAATGGTCATTTTTTCGAGCTCTCTATAATATGGAGACATATGCCATTAACCTTCCTTTTCTTGAACCAACACCATTAGAAAAGAGAAAGCACTTTGGCTAGGTTGAATGATCCCAACCTCTAACATTTCTTGAACCATACTCTCAATCTCTCTCTTTTGTGCATATGGTTACCTGTAAAGCCTAATGTTAGGTGGTACACCTCTCAGTTTCAAATGAATATCATGGTCACGATATCAAGTAGGTGGAAAAACCTTAGGCATCTCTCCACATACCTTGGAATGATT
>JASDQU010379409.1:0-11250 GCA_032191745.1 Picea mariana | reverse complement strand
GACTGTGCATTCTATTGAGATGTTAGCTATGGGAGGCCCTGTTATACAATATGAACCCGCCACTACAACCCTGCTAGAATTGTACTCAGAAGTCTACCAAATATTTCAGCAGGTAGGATGGTTGGGTTATTTTCAGAGGCTCCAGGGATTTGATCAACAGCATGTTCTTCAATCTGCTCAGAATATTCAACAAGACCATTCTATTGTTCAAGGGGTTAGGATCTCAGTCATAGAAGATGATATAGCACAGGTTTCGGGTCTTCCCTTCATGGGCATTCGCTGTTTCAGCCGCAAACACATTATCCTTAATGCCCAGCAGGATTTTCTCTTGCTAGGAGAACAAGTTGAACCTAAAGGCCGGGGTGTTCGACTTAGCTCATTGCCGCCTCCTTGGCCGAAAGTTACAAAGTTTGTCAAGCACTATCTCACCTGTGAAGGCCGATACCAAGTAGTCTACCAGTACGATTTTGTCTTGTTATCTCATTTACGACATGCTAGACTGGTCAATATTCCTTACTATCTGCTCGAATGTCTTAGAAACATGTTGCATTATTGAAAACAGGCTAAAAATCCCGCCCTCTCCCTCACCCATCACCATCTTGTTCAACTACTTATCCAAAAGGGTTTTGCACAACAAAACCTTCCCCTAAACAATCCACCCATAAACCCTCAGCAAGTTGCTGAACATTCTGAAAATCCTCATGAAGAGCAACCACAAAACCTTCCTGACCCTCCAGAAATACCTATTAATTCGTCTACAAATCCAATTGATCCAAGTAACCCTCCTACCATACCAGGTCCACCCCATAACTTACCAGAATCATCTACCCCTACTATTCATATCCTTAGCGATGATTCTGAAGTAGAAAAACCTGATAACCCTCCCTGGCCCATCACCGAGGAAAATCCCACACGCAAAAGAAGGAAGCAAATTCCTACTTTTCCTTCCTTTTTACCAAAAAAATGAACGAGGGATTCAACAAGAACAACCACTACTGCCACTACCCTAAACCCCCAACCCATTTTGTTAAAAACTCATACACCTCTACGCTCCCAAACCCCGAAATTTTTACTTGTCCAACCCTCGAGCACTGAAACACAAGATTCGGAAGAACAAGATGCTACGACATCATTTTCTTTACATCAAGTAGCTGAAACACAAGAACCAGCTACTCATTCAGTAGCTGAAACACAAGAACCAGCTATAGTTGTTACATAAGAACCAACTATAGCTGAAACACAAGAACCAGTTGCTGATTTCATTCCTCAAATACAAGAACCAAATGACCAGGGTGCTGCAACAGTAGCTGTTACACAAGAACCAGCTACTCATTTAGTAGCTGAAACACAAGAACCAAACATAGTTGTTACACAAGAACCAGCTACAGCTGAAACACAAGAACCAGCTACTGACTTTATTCCAAAAATTCAAGAATCACATCCCCAGGGTGTGGGAACACTATTTACCTTACATCAAGTGGCTGAAACACAAGACTCAAATCCTGATTTTGTAGCTGCTCCACAAGAACCAGCTACTGAGGTTGTGACCACCACACAAAAACCAGTCACCCCTTTTGATACACCGATGACAGATCAACAACCAGAACCAACAATGGCTTCTCTCTTACAAGAAAATGAGTTTTTGAGATCAAAACTGGAAGCTTACAAACAAGAGCTGGTAATGGCAAAGTAAGCCTATGACAGGGAACTTAATTTGTATACCTTAGCTCGTGTGGCGGCCATGGTATAGAAAAACACAAAAAATGATCAATGTAGAGAGTATATGTGCATCCAATGTGGGGATATTTACTATCAAGTAGGCTACAAAGTGGTTCAAATTCCAATGCCTAGAGCTCCCCCTCCACCTACTACTTTTGAAGTTAAAGAAGAAGAACACCCTACTGTTACACAAAAACTAGCAGGACCTTCCAAAATTCCAAAAGATGAACCCTCGCCTACAACAACTACTACATTTGAAGCCCCTGTTTTTATTAATAAAGTTGTACAAACACTTCCTATTGATGAATCTACCCCTACTCTCATGGAACAGTCCACTCAGACTCCACCGCGGCCTACCATTGACGATGTTGAAACACAAACTCTACCTATTGGTGAAGCTTCCCCTCCTAGAAAAACCAGTACCTCTACTCTTGTGGAACAAGCCACTCAGAACCTACCTCAGCCTACCACTTATGATGCTAGAACACAAACTCAACCATGGAATGAGTAGGCAATAATGGACAAATGGAAAAAGGAGTCTACTATTATATAGGACAAAAGTCTACAGGAGCACAAACTAAATTGGTTGAACCACATCTATTCAAACTGGGAATCTTTGGAGCAAACACACCAAGAATCTCGTGCCCACAAGAAGCAGATTGAAGAGTTAAAAGGAAAATTGCTCTTGATGTTTGATTTGGTACAAAAATTGTTGGAAGCAAGGAAACCTTCCTCAAATTACTCTCTTTTCCTTATAGAACGACTAACATTTTTTCAGATCAAATCAATCAAAAAAGGAAGACCCTATGCAGTGCTAAAAGCAGAAGATTTTGTTAAAACCTTTGCAGAAGCCTCTACTACTGATCAACATCTATAATGTGAGGCATATCTTCATAACGAAGCTATTCTTGAGAACAGACAGCTTAATCTCAACCCTCTTGTTGGTGATATTCAGATTCGAGCACTAGTCTCCTTCATTACCAACTCGATTACGTGGCAGAATGATTTTCTAGCTGCCAAGCATAATGAAGATAACGGTCTCCTCTAGATTTGACTAGAACCACAGAACGCTGCCACCTTTGTTGCAGAATATTACAAATTTTTGAAGAAACCAGGGATGACTCAATACATAAGGCAACTTCAGGAAACAATACTTCAGGATTGCCAACAGCTTATTAACTCCACAGAGACTACTGGCATAGAAGAAAATAACACATTTTGGCAACAATCTTCTAAGAAAAGGCAGGACCACAATCCCTTTAGTCCCACCAATCTTGAGACAACAATCTCCCGGGTATCCAATTATATCAAATGTGTCTAGCAATGTGTTGAAAATTGGATAGGTTATCAGTTCCATTTTCCTATTTTGTGGATGCCAGTAGAAAAATATCAAGTTCATCATAAGTTTCCCAAGAAGGTTGAAACAACAGCCTAGCAAAGTCTACAACGTGTTCAAGGATTCAGAGCTCCAACAGATAGCACTTTCCATAGCTACTGCTTAAGTAATTTGCACACCCAGAGTCCGTATCCGGATTCTGATTTAGATTGAAGTTGCCGGAGGACATGCAACCTCTTTAGTTGGGGGGGATGTTAGGACCCTATAATGTACCTTTTTGTTCATACTTTTTTCCTTCATTACATCCTTTTCGCACTCATATTTAAGCTTACATTATCACCTTAACCTATTTTCCCAAAGGTATATAACGTTTCTTCTCTTTGCTATATGTTTAATTTATTTTACATGTAATTTTACATTACTCTCATACTTAACCATTAAATATATAGTTGCTGAAATAGTCCATGATTTCTGACACTGAAATAACATTTCACATACAATAGTAACAAGAAGGAGTTGTTACACTGGCCGCAACAGCTGTACCTTAAGCCAACACCAACCATCCCTGCTGCTTGAAGACCACGTTGCTGAAACAGTCAAACAGGACGCAAATCCCATTACTGAAACAACCCGTGATTTGCAATGTTGAAACAGTATTCTACAAACAGCAGTAACAAGAAAAGATAAATAAAGAAGCTGTTACACGGGCCGCAACAGCTATACTCAAGCCAACACCATTCCAACTAGTGTAACAACATTTTGCTATGGGAGATTAGAATATCCTATTCCAGCATAGAAGATCAGATCAGACTAAGAATAGGATTTGTATGTGTACACATGTAATTTTATGATCAATTGTATTCTCCTCTTTAAATAGGGGAGAAATGAGCATTAAGGGGATGGAAAGGTTTAGCTAGAAACGAATCATGGAGAAGGAGCGTGTTCACGCTGGATATTGTAACTTGACTTATTTTGACAGATGAATAAAAAATCATTCTGAGCATTCCTTTTTAGTTTCTTTCATTTCTGTGGAATCTTGTGAGAAGGAAAGGGCCCACCTTCTTCAAAAGATTCACCCATTATCTCTATAGTGCGTTAGTGTTGTTTTTATTCGTACCTTGTTAAAACTTTGTTTTGTTGGAACTTTGTTTTTTTGAAGCTCTGCTTCCCCTGATTATTACATTGTCTTCATATAATTCATTCCTAGGTAATTGTTAATCACTTTGATTGGTAATTCTGTTTGCAGAACGAGTTTATGAAAGTGTGATAATCAAAAACAGGTGCTGAAGATTCCTACTTGGGGAATAGGGTCTTGTTCTCTATCATAGAGTAGTTAGTCTTTGGTAATTGTTAATCCTTTTGACTGATAATCGTATTTGCAGAATTAGTTTATGAAAGTGTGATAATCAGAGACAGGTGTTGAAGATTCCTTCTTTAGTGAACAGGGTCTTGTTCTTTGTTATAGAGTAGTTAGCCTTCATTCTAATTGGTGACTCTATTTGATGAGTTCATGCAGGTGCGATAGACAGAAATAGGTGCTGAAGATTCCTACTTTGGGAATAGGTTCCTCTTCTCTGTTATAGAATAGTTAATCATCTTTACAGTGTGCTGAAAAGTTCCTCTTTCCTAGGTTGCTACTCTTTAATGTAATCCATGATTCTTATGATAGTTATTTCCTTTTGAATCTTAAAACTCTATAATAGATAGATTGCTTCTATTATAATTCAAAGTAGAACTTCAATCTATTCAAAGCAAGGTGTGATTAGTATACATTTACTACAATTCTAGATTTCTTTTGAGATTGAGCATATACAGTGTGTGATTGCCTTTGAAATAAACAAACTTCCCTGGGTTGACAATTTATGTAATACTTGATTGTTTAATTAATAAGCAATTATAGTGACCAACAATAGTGAACGCAGTTTTCTCTTTATCATCTTGATGTACTGCAATTTAATTATAGCCCGAAAAGCCATCAATCATGGACATTCTATTCTCTCCAACTACTTTCTCTAAAACGTGATCCATTTTAGGCAATGGATAATTGTCCTTAAGTGATGATCTGTTTAAATTTATGAAGTCTACACACAGTCTGATTCACCATTTTTCTTTCTTACCAGAACTAAATTATCCACCCATTCGGAGTATCTGAGTGGGACAATGATTTTAGCGTCCATAAGTTTCTTTACCTCTTTCTCTATCACATGCAACAATATAGGATTAATCTGTCTAAGCTTCTGCCTAAATAGTTTGACACGTTGCTTCAAAGGAATTTTGTGTTCCATTATAGTGGTGACATAAGTTCTTAATTCATCATAGGACCAAGAAAAAACATCTTTATACTGTCTAAGAAACTCAGCATAATTACTTTTTATTTCAGGAGGAACGTACTTAGATAATTTTACCAACCTAGGATTTTCTTTGGTGCCTATATCACAATCTTCAACTTCTTCTGGTCGAGGCTATAAAGTGTATTTCAAAGGAATGCCATCATGATTAAATAACCTCTCCAAGGGAATCAGAAATTTGGGGATATGATTATTTTTCATAATAAGCATACAATGATTAGCAATTTTATTTTGAAATTCTTGGGGGTCTTCCCCTTCCTGCATAATCCAAGCAGGATCATTTTGGTTTTCTTGGTCGATATGTGTTTCAGCAAAGACATCCACCATTTCCAAAAATTGTCTGATTTGTTCATCATCTTTAAAAACCTACCAATGTTGAACATTATTAAGTATGGAAGGTCTATGTCTCATATCTATATGGTATTTAAGATTGAAAACTGTAGGAGGCACAAACATTGAGGTCACTTTGGCCAATGAATCTGCCCGTAGATTTTCTGTTCTGGGGATGCAATGCAAATTAATCGATGAGAAAAAATTCTTGATCAGATCACAGGCACAATTTCTATAAGATCTCAACCTTGGGTGTTTATCCTGGTACTGACGGTTAATTTGTTTTATGATTAGTTTAGCATCACCATAGACTTCTAAGTTCTTAATTTTTAATTTCCTGGCATCTTCTAATCCTAATACCAAGGCTTCATATTCACATACATTGTTAGTGTAATCTATGTCCCATTGTAATCTGTAAGAAAAAGGTATAATGAACTCATCATCGGGTGCCACAAACAACACTCCAACTCCTGCTCCTTCACAAGATGAAGCACCATCAAAATACATTTTCCAAACTCTAGTATTATATACATGCTTATTTGGTTTATCTATTTTTTATTTTTCTGTACAATCTATTTCTGTACATTCGTCTAAATCATAATCAATGGATAAAATAAAATTTCCTAAATCCTAGTCTGCAATATAAATAGGGTATTTATTTGGGTTCAACGGATCACTTACTGTAAATTCCAACATCTTTTATCTATACAAGGAGATGAATTGTTCGTCGAAAATCGGGATTGTAGCATATGTCATATCCATTTGGAGGGATCCTCCAAGTTTAGCGCCCCAAGACCTAGATAACAACATGCCATACTGTGGAGGTATATCAACAACAACTATATCCATCAGAACACTTTTTACAGGAACTTACGCAAGATTAATGACCAAATCTTTAATCATACCCATACATTTAACTTTTCTCGAATCAAAAGAATACAAATCTCTGTATGGTCAAGTAATTTTGAGACCCAGTCTATCCATAATACCTTTGGGCATCACATTGTGAGAAGCTCCTGAATCTAACATGCAATTATGAAGCAGACTATCGTGTATCTTTGGCGATGGTATCTTTGGCACCTTCGAAGTGTGGAACAAAGATTATATTTGGTTTATCGTCTTCCAAGTTTATAACGTCAGCCTGACTTTCGGTATCTAAAAAATTTATCATTTTGGAAATTTGTTTCCTCTATGAAGGTTTTTTTGCTAGTTCGACCAAAGGTACAGGGATTTTGACTTTACTAATTTCATTTTCTAGACTAAAATTCCCTGTTGTCTTATCAGCTTCTCTAGTTTGGATTTCTATTTCCCTTTTTGCTGAATTATTAATTCATGTTTCTTTTTCCTCAGTTGTTTTTGTTTCTACTATGGGGATTTCTGCTTTTTTTTTATTAACAACTGGTGATTATGTTGCCTTTGTCTTGGTAGACTGTATGTCAACAACCTTAGTTTTAACAGTCTGTCTTTCAATAGCCTTTGGAGCTGCCTCCTCTGTTTCCCCTCTCAGAAATATTTTCTTCGGTGGGGCAGTTGTGACATTTCTGTTTCTAGGCCTTATATTATATTTTTGTGGGAGCTCGGCCATTATATTATCGGAGATTCCTTGATAAGTGGGATCATTTATAATATCCATACTTTCATTTTTATTAGACTGACCTTCTACGTTTAGAGATTTTTCATAATCTTGTCTTGTCAAATAAATTTTCTGACAATCATTGCCAAGATTATTTATATCTTCCTCTAACTCCTCAAAATTTTTCATTGGAAGGGTATGATCGGGTATTAGAACATTTTTTTGGAGTTTTGGGAAACTTTTAACGGTTCGAGGAAAAACCTCAGATGATCAACTTGAGCATGTAGGGTAGGTTTCCACCCTAACTTTTGTATCTCGTTGTCTTTATCCCTTTGCCATAGGATCGATCCCATCAAGTTGCGACATGAAACCATCATTGTTGGTTTAGAAGTGTTGCGAGTTGGTGGTAGAGCTTACCAGAACATGGATACCTTAGACATATCCTGGTTGCATTATGGTGTCCATGCTATCATTAATGAATGTAGGCTTGGGAGTCCTTATTGTTTTTTCCCGATTAAGAGTTTGAACCTCATTTGCATGATTCCTTTTCACTCTTTACCTCACCCTTGGGACTCCCAAAAAACATAATGGATCTTCTTTTAAGCCCTTTTCATACCCTCTAAACATGAAAAAATTGTCGAGCGATCTTGTGGCCTTTCACGCTCGTTAAACTGAAATTTGAAGTCACGTCTGTCCGATGGTAGTTTACCCCTTTTTTGGTCTGGACAGTCAACTGTACGAACAAAGGTATACTCTAAGGAACTTCAGTTCTCTAGAATAGTACTCTTAGGTATCATTTTCACCCTTTTTTGGGCCTAAGGGACTAAATTTATGAAAAAGGAACCTCCACGGAGTCCATAGTTAAGCTCTTTTCAGACTCTCTAAAATTGAAAAGATTGGTGAGTGACCTTATTCTTTCACACTCGTTAAAATGGTCCAGAAGAACATTCCTGACGGAGTCCATAGTTAAGCTTTGTTCAGACTCCTTAAAAATGAAAAAATGGCCAAGTGATCTTGTCTTTATCACACTCATTAAAATGGTTTTGAATAGATGTCTTTTCATTTCTAGTTTACCCCTTTTTCAAACCGACTAGACTACCTTCAAAAAAGGTACCCCAGTGGAGTCTCCTTTTATGTTTTTTTAGGCTCTCTAAATATGAAAAACCGTCAAGCTTACCTTCTTTGGGCTCGTTAAATTCACATCGAAGGACGTTACCATTGTGTGTTGTATTAATCGCATTTGCATACCCGTGTCTTTGGCCTAATGTTGGATCCATGTTGCTCTAAACCGAACCATCTAAAGCATGCCTTATACGCAAGCCCTGTAGCACTTTGCCTCTACTTCTTGACACCTTTGGCCCCTGGAGGATTTTTCCTGAGTGTCCTTACTTTGAACATCAATCTTGTCCCTGTGCCCTGAACTTGTATGTTTGCAACACTTGTTCCTCCTTTGTAACGTAACATTCTTTTATTCTTTTTCCAAAATTATTGAAAAAAGACAAAAAAATCAAATATACCCCAAAAAGAGGAAGGGAAAGGTATTTTCTATATTGGCAGCATAATGAGTCGCCCTTGGATAAAGCACATCTGTATGTTTTTTCGTCAAAATTTGGTATTTAATATGACCTTAGGAAGATGTTCTCGCTACATAGAGTTGTGTCCTCCTCCGTTTTGTTATTCTTCCAAACATATGGAGATTTTGTGTGGCCTCCTGCCTCGTAAACTTATGTTAATGCCATGCTCCCTGAGTCTCATCATTTGTCATGCTATTTTCCAAGGGAAGTTTTTTCCAAGTCTAAGTCGGCCCCTTTGCAGTTTGTCTCTTTCCCTCATACCAGGCCATCTTGAATGTCCAATCAAGTCTTTGTTCGAAATCAATGAAGCCTTCAGTCTGATCATCAAGATTCTCTAGTCCATGACCAATGAGCCATGGAAGACCTTTGGGTAGTGAAGTCGTACACTCATATTACACTCCTACCCGAATTTTGAAGATTATCCCACTCAAAACAGTTACTTAATACTGCTAAAACAAGAGTAATAGTACTTACTTCGACAGTAGGCGCAGTTCCTAAAGTTTTTGTCTCTCCTTGGTGAAGTTCTTCAGATCCTACTTCCTCTATTCTTATGGACTCTAAATGCTCTTTGTCAGTTAGATATGCTTCTTATCCACTATAGAATCCCTCATCTCCATATTTTTTCTTAAATAGGTTCGCAAGAGGAACCTCTATGAACGGTCTCACATTGAGCGTGAGTCTAGGCTCTGTGTCACTAAATCAGTGGCATTTGAGGAGGGTTCGGGCTGCAACATTTTGGAAAGATATTGTTTAAATTCTACATTTTTTATCAACTCCAAAAAAGGTATAGGGATTCTGATCTTTTGAATCTCATGCTCAAAGCTAAAAGAGGAAGGAAGATTTAAAATATCCTTCACTTCTGGGATAGGGATTTTGACCACTGGTGGGGGGTTCTATGCTTTCTTACCTCTGTTGTTGTCTACTACATCTTTAGCAGACTTCTCTGCTCGGGTAGGCTGATTAGGAATTTCAAACTTCCCTTCCTCATTTTTAGACCTTAGGTTATATTTATTGGGACTTTTATTGGTCTTCTCCCCCTTATTTAGCTCATTTAGCTAGTTGTCCATGAGAGACTCCTCATATGAATATTGGGTTAAATGGGGAAATGAGGAGGAGTCTCCAAGACAATGGATATCAGGATCAACCTCTTCTTCCTCTCCTTCTTCATCAATGACAATGTTATTTTGGAGAGGGGCTTGGATTCTCTAATCATCCCTATCCCTATCTATTTGATCTCTTTGGATAATCTGAGGGGTGTTATTTGGTCTTCTAAAGTTACCCCTATTTTTAGCATTATGGGGATTCCTGTAGTTCTATTTTCCTTCCAATTTCAACCTTTCCATTCTAGCATAAAGTTATTTTAGTAACTTGGTTACTTCATCCATTTGAGGGAGGGAAAGAGAGGAACGATACGTCGAAGCTTCAGTCCTACCTTTTTTTCTATCTCTATTAGCCTTAGTCCTAAGCTTGTCAACTACCAATATATTGGACTCCACCTCCAAGGTTGCATCTTGCATATGAGCCAAGGAAGTAGCTCTTCTTTATCTTAACAAGAGGAAGAAATCAGGGTCGAAAGAACTAGAATATGTAATTTTGACAGAGGTTTTTGTAGGTTTAATCTCAACAGGAATCTTATTATACATTTTATTAAACCTCTTTGAAAAGTCCAAAACAGATTCCCCTACTTCTTTATTCAGTGAGCCAAATTCTATGATATAGTAAAGGAAATATTTTTTATCTCCCTAATGTCTTAAGAATGCATCATATAGGGCTTCAATCCCATCAATAGATTCAGGAGCCAAGGCCCTAAACCATTTCCTAGCCTCTCCATCAAGGATATGAACAAAAATCCTCATCCATACATGTTCATTCACAATGACATAATTATCTGCATAACTATTAAAGGATGGAAGGTGCTCTTCTGCAGTTATGTGTCCCTCACCTATGAACTTAGGCAATTTCTTAAGGTAGCCACCAGCTGGAAGATCATTCATGGGATGAGGTAAAACTAGAGGGTCGTATCTAGAATCCACTATGGAATCCATTGTGTTCATAGGGGGATTAGCACCTGCCATATGGATGTGAACTGGAGGAGAACTGGGAGGAGATGGAGCTTGAATGGGGGAGAATGGGACTGTGTTTTTGGGAGAAAGGGAAAAAAACCAAGGATTAGTAGAACATGCTACAGGGATTGATGTTCAAGGATAAATTCGTGAGTGCGGACACAGACCAATCTCCACAGATCCACCCGGATCTGGAACAAACCGTGACAGAATGCTACTCTTTCCCTAGTTCTAAAGTGTTGAATGGACAAGAGAGGAAGGATGATATACTTACTTGTGAAAGCTCTCCTTATCTCTGTTGATCCTC
>JASDQU010379408.1:0-11250 GCA_032191745.1 Picea mariana | reverse complement strand
ATTTCATTTTGAAAAGTGACAATTTTGATTATGAAATTGTGAATTTTGATTCTAAAAGTGTGAATTTTAGTCTTTCATTCCATATCTCTTTTTCATATGGACAATGTACAATAAATGGTTTACTCATTCTCCATATTTTTTACACATTATACACCATGCTAGCCCATGCCAGTTTATTTTTTTACCATTATCCAAGTAAGGATTTTTTTAGAAATTTAAACATTTGAGAGGATATCCCAACTTCCAAATTCCCCCCCACCACCATTTGTTATCCCTTGATTCTTCCTCTTCCACTTTTTTCTACACTTCCTAATTTAATTGTGCAAGTCCCTAATTTTTGTTCTTTGGCTACAGACATGTGAATTTCGATTCTAAAAGTGTGAATACATTGAACATTTTATTTTTGTATATCAATGCATAATATGACTATAGAAGACATTGCTAAATATATCAATACTAAAGAGATGCAATAAAATAACCTAAACCAAGTGATGATGATAATCATTTCATTGTAGTGTTGTATTTTTTCAAAGCAATTTAAGGCAATGTACAAAAGAGTTCCATGTAAACAAAAGACAAAGTCTATGAGTCCATTCTTTTAACAACTTCCTTACCTTAATTAAAAACATTATAACTTTGTGGAAAATTTATTCACAAAACCCACATCCTAAGTAAGGAGAAAATAAAGAAATTAATCTTCAATAGTTATTAATTAAAATCATTGAACCTACTGTATAAAAATCAAATCGAGATATGCACTAAATGAAATATTTCAAAGATACAGGCTATATGGCTCTAATATAATATTAGGGAATACAAATAATATGCAACTACAACTTGGAGAAAAAACACAAATGTGTACAATGAACCTTAGTGCTACTTCTATCCTACACATTAAACATACTTCATGGGAGAGCATGGGGAAGGGTCAATCGACCCTTCCTCAAGAATGTTATTCTTGTCAAGGGGGAGCCAGGGGAAGGGTCAACCAACCCTTTATGAAACATAGTATTCACATCAACTAATCCTTCCTCGAGCATATTAATATCATCAAGCAAGAGGTAGGGGAAGGGTCACCCAATCCTTCTTCGAGCATAGTGTTCTCATCGAGGGGGAGTGTAGTGAAGGGTCGAATGACCCTCCTTCAAGCATTGTGTCTTCATAGAGGGGGATATTGGGGAAATGTTGGCTAACCCTTTCTCAAGAATAGTATTTTCATTGTGTGGTAGAATGGGGAATTGTTATATGATCCTTCCTCATTCATAGTAATTTTGTCGAGGGGTAGCCTCAGTAAGTGTTGGTTTGAGAAAAACATGTCAAAGAACATTACTATTTATTTATTTTTTAATTCAAAACTCAATCAACTAATACAACCGTTCGAACCTTAGTCTACTAGTAGACCAATGGATCAACAAGAAAAAATAGGAGAACTATACTGCTATATAATCAATGATAAACATCTGTTGGAAGTCCACATGAACCTATTCAATTGTTTCCATCACTAGTCATCAATCCAACCACAATCAACCTTGGTAGTCTACACTAGGCCAAGATTTTGTCTCTCGTGCCTCTTCTACAAGACCTATAAGAAGTACTACCATCATTCCATGAATTTTAACTCTTTGATATATTCCTCTTACCTCTATGATGTGGATGTTGATATGGTACAACAATTTATTCATGCTAAACAAAAGGTGCAAGACAAGATTCTTACTCAACCAAAGGTGCAAGGTAGATCTACAAATCAACAACTATAGTTTCCAATTTTTACATATTATTATCAACCAAATCTTTTGTAGACTGAATGAAATCATCGATAATCAATTGTTGTTCTTACAGCTCATTCAAATGACATTCACCTACAACAAACAAAATAACATTCAATGTAAAACCACTTTTATTTTTCAATGATGTCCCATCATATCCAAGGCTTTCTCTAGTTGATATGAGCTTGTCAGGTATTCTGAAGCATTTTATATCAATCAAGGGTAAGTAAACTTATGAGGTGTCTGCACTATGTATGCAAAACTAGCTTGGTAGTCATTTAACATTCCTGTGAAAAAATAAATCTATTGCATACTTAAAGAAAGAAGGTTCAAAATATGACTCAAGGAATGATATTTATTCTTGTGACTAAAGAGACTTATTTAACTTTAAATTGGTTGAGTCACCAATTTAGATGCAAACACTAGGTGTAGATCTATACTCATACTCTATTTCAGTCAAATAGTATAAAGTCGAGTGAATCACCCTAAGTTGTGAGTCATTGTCTGATTCTAAACTTAATGAAAAGTACAATAATTTACTCACTAAGGTAATCCTTGTTCAAATCTAACTATTAAATTTAGAAATTATTTGTAATTACAGGAGTTACAACATTTCCTGCAATTTTAGACAATTCTAGGAATTACTGTGTACAATGGATTTTCTACAATTTGTGACAATTACTGGAGTTCCTGTGTGTACATAATTTCCTAACTTAATGAAAAGTACAATAATTTACTCACTAAGGTAATCCTTGTTCAAATCTAACTGTTAAATTTAGAAATTATTTGTAATTACAGGAGTTACAACATTTCCTGCAATTTTAGACAATTATAGGAATTACTGTGTACAATGGATTTCCTGCAATTTGTGACAATTACTGGAATTCCTGTGTGTACATAATTTCCTCCAATTTCATAAAGTTACAAGAATTCCTTATGTATGCAATAAATCACTGAAACTAGTTTTCAATTATAGGAGTTGTAGAAATAAGACGAACTTACAAACATAAGTTAATCCTAGTGAAATAATTGAACAAAAACACAACACATACAAGGGGGCCCTCCTTAGATATGTTGTCTAATAAAATTTAGAAGACTAAGAACACTCTAACACCATGAATGGATCATAAAGATCTTTATTGTATTCATTAGTTGTCCAAGATTACAGGTTACAGAAATGGCTCTTTTAGAGTAATATCAAAATCTTCCTCCTCCATTTACATTCTCTGGCTTATGTTTTTATAAATTTACATGCCAAAACTGAATATGCTCATAATAGCATTTCGTTTCTAAATATGTGCAAAATATTGGGATAAGATCTCATATTGAGCATGAAGGATAGGAGATACCTGATTTTCCTTTGCTTTTCCTTGATTTTCTAAGTGATCAAATCGATCCAACCTCCTCTAGCCTTAAATCCCTTCCTTTGTTGGTCGCTTGACATATGTTTTACTAGAAACAACTGCAACATGAAATCTAAGAGGATCTGCTTTGAAGAAACACTCATATAGCCCATGTCATGCATTTTTTGGAGAATCCACTTGTGAGTCACCTAAATGGGTTCATTCTTCACAAAACCCATGTCGCGGAATTTCCTAATTTGTCCTCGACGATCCATAATTTACATGTAAATATCACTACAAGTTGGATACTTCTGATTTTGATTGAAATGTTAATCATGAGCTAGAGGTGGCCACACTAGAGCTGGGTACGAATTGCACAACATAAAACCATGCCAACATGTCTAGGAACAAAACCCTAGTTTTGGAATTTCACCTGGAGTTGTGTAGATATGTCAACCTTGGAAGTCATTTGCTCTTTGTCTGTAGGAAATTTCCGTGTAAACCCTAATTAGTAAAGCCAAGCATAGTTCTTCTTAATTTTTTAAAAATAAAGGAAATAAATTATAATAAACCACTTTAACATGTGTAAGGGTATTTTGGTATATTCATGGAGGAATATGTTTAAAAATGGTGATGAATGGTGAGAGGATGATGTGAAAATGAATGACTTGACTAGTGAAAATATGACAAAATGGAAACCCAACAAAGCTCAAGAATAATTTGAGCAACAATGCTTTATCCACCCTCCCCAATTCCATCACTAGTATATCCCATATTACTCAACAACTAGAACCCAATACTTGTAGTATGTTTTTCAAATTAAGGAGAAAACTTAACAACAATTGCCAATAATACATGAGGAGAGGCCACACCATCAACATCATCCTTCTTACAATCAACATGAGTATATGAAGATGAAGTATTCTAACAGGGGTTTTAAAATACACCACGAGTCTCCTCAACATTATACTTCTTCACAACAATCTACACTCAACTAACTTTTAGTTCAAGACCCTTTTTGCATTCCTACAATCCATAAATAGTCTCATATTTCTTAGCCATCCGCAATGATAAAATATCATAATCTTTCTTTAAATCATATTATTCATCAAACAATGACATTATCCACTTGGAGGGGAGCAACTTCTTCATGAAGCTCATCAATAGATACCTACAAGAAGGAAACTTCAATCTCAAGTTGTGTATTGGATTTATCCAACCCATTAATATTCTTCTTCATCCTCCATTATTTTTCATCCTCCCTAAGGAACCCTCATTCTTATAATTATACTTGCGGTTTATTTACTAGGGACCTAAAAGAACAATATGGTGAATTTTGGGAGCAAGACTACTTTAGTCAATTCACAAGAATCAAGCACTTAGGTGATGTTGAAGACTATAATTCATAATTTTAGGGATTGGCCATTGGGGTGGATTAAAATAAGACATTAATCACATCCTTTTCCTAAGACATCCATAAAATGTTAATGATGCTATGGATTTTCTCATCATGTTCAAGCCGAGAATTTGGTTATATGCAAGGCTACCACTAAAACATATGTAAGAAGCATAGATAGATTTGTGCCTCATAGGGAACCCTACATCAACCTACTTGAATATTACAAAAATATATGGATCAAAGAAGATAAAAAGGACTATGAGGAGGAAATAGAGGCAACCATACAAATGGGTGATGAAGAACTTGTGAACCTAAAAGAGCAGGCAAAATATGTAGAAATTATTCACAACATAGGATCCAAACATGTGAGAAAAATCAATTCATGCATTGGTGGGTTTGTTAGTACCTAAAACCATTAAGATTGTAGGATATATTAAGAAGCAAAAGGTCAGAGTACTTATTGATTCAAGTAGTACACATAACTTTATTGATAAAAAAAATTAGCATAACACCTAAATTTGTTTGTGTATCCAGTGACAAATTTTCAAGTATCGGTTGTTGATGGGGAAACTATTAATTGTGGAGGAAACATCCATAACATTAAACTTAGTATGGGTGACTATAACTTATCAATCCCTTCCTCGTGTATATAATTCCTATTGGATGAGTAGATGATGTTCTAGGGGTTTACTGGTTGAGAACTTTGGGTACATTTTCTACAAATTCTAATGAATTACTTATGAGATTTAAATTAGAATAAATTCAATATGACCTCAAAGGGTTAAAATATTCTCCCTCTTAGATCGTCAATTAACATTGAATGGAAAAGCTCCTAAAATAGGGTGGTAGTGAAGTTATTGTTAGACTTTATTCAATTGAAGTGAAGCAGGAAGATAAACATATTTTGGTTGAATTAGAAGGTACCTTGGAAAAGCCTCATAAAGTATTCCAATAAATTCCTAAGTGGATTCCTCCATTTAGAGCTCATGAACATAAAATTGAGTTTATAAGTACACTTCCTAATAAAAGACCTTATAAATACCCAAATCAAAAAAAAGGGGGAGATAGAGAAAATGGTGCAAGATATGTTGAATGCAAGTATTATTTGACCAATCATTGAGAGTTCATCTTCAACCCCTATAGTATTGGTGAGAATAAAGGATAATGTTTGGAGGATGTGTCTTGATTACAAAGATCTAAACAAAATCACCATCACAAAGAAATTCCCCATTCCAAGTATTGATGAACTATTAGATGAACTTAATGGGGTGGCTTACTTCACAAAGTCGTATCTTAAATTAGGATACCACCAAATATAATTAAGAGAATAAGATATTCCCAAAACAACATCTAGAACACATGAATTACACAATGAGTTATTGGTCATGCCTTTTGGATTGACTAATGCACCTTCTACTCTTCAAAGCCTTATGAATAAAAATATCTGACCTCATCTTAGAAAGTTTGTGTTGGTTTTCTTTGATGATATACTTATCTATAACAAACCATGGGAAGAATAGATTAACATTTTGAAAAGTCCTACAAATTCTTGAGAACAATCAATTGTATGTAAAAAATTCCTAATGTGCTTTTGGGAAACAAGAAATGAGTATTTGGGACATATTGTTTCAAAGGAAGGGGTCATAGTTGACCCTTCAAAGATTCATTCTATCGAAAATTGACCCATTCCTAAGAACATCAAGGGTCTTAGAGGATTTTTGGATCATAAACGATAATACATAAAAAAAAAAATTAAGAATAATGCACACATTGCAGGGCCACTCACATCTCTCTGGAAGAAAATTTTATTTGTATGAAATGAAGATACTAGCTTAGCATTCTCAGTTTAAAGGATGTTATGACTTCTACACGAGTGTTGGAAACACTTGATTTTGGTAAAACATTCAAAGTCGAATGTGATGCATCTAGACAAGGCATTCAAAGTTGTATTAATGCAAGAGGGGAGACCATTGGCTTTTGAAAGTAAATAACTCAAGGGAAAATAATTGGTGAAATCTACTTATGAAAAAGAAATGGGGGAAACATTACATGCACTCAAAAAATGATGACAATATCTACGTGGAAGGAATTTTAAAGTCAATATGGACCATGATAGCCTAAAGTACTTTCTAGAGCAAACATTGTCATCAAAAGAACAACAAAAATGGGTAGCTAAAACACAAGGGTTTGATTTTGAAGGAATATACAAAAAAGGAAAGGAGAATGTTGTAAAAGATTCCCTTTCCAGAATATAAGAAGTGTCTAGTTTATATTCCATTATATCTTTCATTCTAGTGTGATTGGAAGAAGCTCGCCTTGAATGGCAAGATTAAAATAATACTAGACAAAAAAATACAATTTTTAAAAGAAGGGAAGAACCCTATGGAACATTAGGATTGGAAAAGAGATATCCTTTGGTACAAGGATGGAATATTTTTATACCCTCAATCAAAATTGAAACAAAAAATATGAAGGGAATCTCATAACTCTCCCATCGAAAGGCATAAGGTTCCTTAAAACGTATCAAAGGATCAATTTTTATTTTTTTATTTTTTTGGCGGGGGGAGAGGAATGAAGAAATATATTTAAAATTTTGTAAAAGAATTTTAGTTGTGCCAAATAAATAAAGGAGATACAATCAATACTTTGGGGTTACTTCATCCCTTACACATACCGAATCAAATATGGGAAGAGATATCAATGGACTGCATTACTGGTTTACCTAAATCAAAAGTTAAGGCTGCCATTTTTGTGGTGGTGGATAGACTCACAAAATATTCACATTTTTGTAGAATTCAAAGTACATATACTATAATCCAAGTAGAAGAAGTTCTCATGAAGGAAATTCATAAGCTTCATGGATTTTCTAATGTAACATCAAGTGTCAAAGATCCAAAATTCACAAGATATTTTTGGAAAGAGTTATGGAAGATAAGGGGAACAAAATTGGCCATGAGTTCAATATATCATCCACAAACATATGATTAAAAAGAAGTAGTTAAAAAATGTATAGAGGGGTATCTTCATTGCTATTCTTTAGACATGCAATATCAATGAGTCAAGTGGCTTCCTCTAGTATAATGGTGGTATAATAACATCTATCACAACTACTTTGGAGGTCTCCACTTGAGTCTCTTTATGTATCTAGATCCTACTATCACATCCTTTTTATAGGACCATTCTAAAGTAAAATCAATAGAACCACATATGGAAAAGTATAATGAAACTTTGTGATTTCTTAAATAAAACCTTCAAATGGCCCAAAATAGGATGAAGCAACAAGCATATCAATGTCGAAGTGAAAGGCAATTTGAGGTGGGGGATTGGGTATTTTTGGGACTTCAACCTTATATGAAATCTACTCTCAAACATAATAAGAATCAGAAGCTAGCTCCAAATTTTACTAACCCTACAATATTCTTCGAAATATTAGGAGTGGATTATGAGTTACATTTACTTTCTTCTTGGATTCATAATCTATTCCATGTCACTTTCCTAAAAACGGTTTTGGGACACACTATGCCAATACAAGCTAAACTTCCAGAATTAGATGAAGAAGGAAAGTTGATTCTTGAACCAAAAGAAATTATAAATGCGAGTTCTCTTTCTATTTAGAATAAACCATTATGGAGAACCTAATTAAGTGGAAGAATATGCCTAAAGAAGAATCTACATGGGAAGATGAGAAATTCATGAAGAAGCACCCTCAATTACAAGATTTAAGGGAAAATAGCCATGTTTTAAGAGGGGGGGAATCCGTTAGGGCCATGAGTCTCATTCGTTATTAGTTTATTAATTATATTTAGGTCTACCTAGAGTGTACGGTACATCATGCCCACTTTATCTCCCATTTATAACCAAGGAGATTCATTTGAATTATTATCTTGTGCATTTGTAAAAGGAGGTTTCCCCCTTGAAGATGCTTCTTATTCAATGATTATTTATCATTATAAATACATGCAATGTCTTATTATTTATATTTATATGATAGTTTTTTCATTGGGTACATAACACATTCCCTTCCACATGTAGTTGTAATGAAAAATATGGGCTATAACAATATGATGCTATTGTCCCTGTAGTGTGTTAATTTTGTAGAGAATTTGGAATATGGCTTGTGACTATTGTTAAGAAAAGATATGTCTTGAAAAATATGGGGAAAATTTATTTCCTAAAAAAATAGGCATTCTAGGTTTAAAAGGGATAGTCTAGGGCTCAAATATCTAGAGATCTAGACAATTTCTTTTTGGTTACATCCCTAGTCGTTCCAAGAGAAACTTGCAACATGCAATGAAGATTGTCTAATTTCTAGGGGTAACTATCTTTGGGAGAGCCATGGAACTCTAGTAGAGGCCTGCACATTTAATTTGATGTGACAAGATCAAACAAATGCTCACAAAGCACAATCTATTTATTGAAACAAGTTTTTTTTTACTAGTTTAGAACACTTACTTTGGCTTCATGATACTCATTCTAAGGTTGGTCAATGTTAGAGTTATGTAACCGCCACATAATGATGGTTCATAATAGTTATAGAAACCTATATCAAATAATATTTTATTGTCTCAAGTATTTTATTCTCGTCGAGTTGGATCTTGGTAAAGGGTCAACCAACCCTTCTCTGGATTATTTTTCTTGTCAAATGTAACTTAGGGAAGGGTTGGTCGACCCTTCTTCCATATTAGTATTCTCATCAAGGGAGAGCTTGAGGAAGGGTCAGCTAACTCTTCCTCAAGAATAATATTCACATTAATGGGGATCCAAAGGAAGGGTCAATTGGCCCTTCCTCAAACATAGTATTCTTATCGAGGGGAACCTCAGTAAATATCAATCGACCCTTCCTTTATATTAGTTTTCTCATCGAGGGGAGCATAGGGAAAAGTCAACTGACCCTTCCACTAGATTATATTTCCCATCGTGAGGATTCCAAGGAAGGGATAGCTGACCTTCATCGAGAATAGTATTCATGTCAATGGATATCCTAAGGAAGTGTCAACCAACCCTTCCTTAAGCATAGTATTCTTATCAAGAGGGAGCCCAAGGAAGGGTTGGTCGACAGTTCCTCTAGATTATATTTTTCATCAAGGGGAGCCCAGGGAAGGTTTGATTGAGCATTCCTCCAACATAGTATCCTTGTCAAGGGGTAGCACGAGAAGGATTTATCAACCCTTCCTCTAGATTAATTTTCTCATTGAGGGGATCCAGATGAAGGGTTGATTGACCCTTCCTTTAACATAGTATTCTCATCGAGGGGGAACTTGGGGAAGAGTCAACCAACCCTTCCTCAAGCATATTATTTATGTTAGTAGGGATCCCAAGGAAGGATAAATTGACCCTTCATCATAGTATTATTATCAAGGAAGAGCTCAGGGAAGGGTTGGTCAACCCTTCATTGGCATCATATTTCCTATCGAGGGGAGCCCAAGTAAGCATTGGTAATCCCTTAGTCTACCTTAGTATTTTCATTGAGAGGAATCCTAAGGAAGGGTTGACTAACCATTCCTCTAGGTTAGTTTTCTTATCAAGGGTACCTTGGAGAAGGGTCAACCAACCCTTCCTTCAACATGTTATTCTCAACAAGGGGAAGTTGGGGGAAGGGTAGGCCAAACCTTCCTCAAGCATAGTATTAACATCAATGGTGATCCTAGGGAAGGGTTTGTTGACCCTATATTGAGCATAATATTATTGTTGAGTAGAAGCTCGAGGAAGAGAAAATCAACACTTCCTCTAGATTAGTTTTCTCATTAAAGGGGTCTTGGGGAAAGTTAAACTAAATATTTCTCTAGATTAGCTTTCACATCAAGGGAAGACTAATGATGGGTTATCCAAACCTTCTTTTAGCATAGTATTCATATCAATGGGGATCCTTGGGAAGGGTTAGCTAACCCTTTCTCGATCATAGTATTCTTGTCAAAAAGGAGCCAAGGAAAGCGTCGACCCACCATTCCTCAAGCATATTATTCTTATCGAAGGGGAGCCGGGGAAAGGGTCAAATAACCCTTCCTATAGATTATATTTATCATCAAAGGGATGTTGGAAATATGGCTATAGCAGAGATGACGCAGATGGTCAAGGTTGTCATTGATGGCAATCGGTTGGTTATAGAGCACGCACGAGCATGCAAGAGATGCTGGAACTCAAAGGCGCACGAGATGCTGGAACACAAAGGCGCACAAGAGATGCTGGAACACAAAGGCTGAAACACAAGTGCTGAAACACAAATGTTGGAACCTAGGTGATGGAACAAGAAATGCTGGAACACAAAAGTTGAATCACAGATGCAGAAACACAATGCTAAAACAGAGCTGGAACTTATGCTGAAACACAGATGATGGAACATAAAAGCTAGAATACAGATGCTAAACACAGAAGACGCAGACTGTCAAGGTTGTCATTGATGGCAATCGGTTGGTTATGGAGCACGCACAAGAGATGCTGAAGCACAGTGCTGAAAAAAAGCTGGAACACAGAAGCAGGAACGCAAATGCTGGCACACAGATGCTGAAACACAGTGCTGAAACAGAGCTGGAACACAGAAGCTGGAACGCAAATGCTGGAACACAACATTGCATGACGTGGCATGCGTAGAGGAGGCATGCAAAGAGCTAGTTTAGAAAATCAGGGAGAAGGTTGGCATGCAAAAAGCAGAAGAAAGAATGAAAGAAAGGGAAACTGCAGTTGGAGTTGAGAAAAGCAGAAGGATTTTCAGTCTAAAATTAGACTAGCAGTTAAGAAAGGAGGA
>JASDQU010379405.1:0-10102 GCA_032191745.1 Picea mariana | reverse complement strand
AATGCCCATATCTCTTATGTATTTTATTGAAGAAGTGATATAAGTCATTTGTCTTTGTTTAGTAATCATTGACTTCGTCAATAATTACATCTGATCATTGCTCATATATATGTTGAAGATAGTCATTAATATTTGAAGTACTAACCACTGCAGCACATTTTAGTTTTATTCGTCTTGTCTCGCAAACAGGTGTCCTTATCAGTGGAATATCTTCTTTGACTATCTCCTCCTTGGCAGTAATCTGTGAAAGGGAACCTTTATCTTGATCTTATAAACTTTAAGCCCTCTCAGAACCCCAGATTACTAGGGACGTCTCCCTTGGGATTAGCCACCCTAAATAGAAAGAGCTCCCCATCGAGGTGACAGTGGGTGGGGAAGCTCCAGTTACGCCAGTTTGAAGCCTTGACTCAAGCTACCTAAACCCTTCCTACAAACTGTGCAATAACAGGGCCGAGAAGCTCAAGCCTAGATTTTATGGACCTTACAGGAGCATGCGCCAGGTAGGCGAGGTCGCCTACGAGCTAGAGCTTCCAGAGGGGAGAAAGATTCATAACGTGTTCCACATATCTTGCCTCAAGAAGGCAGTGAGACAATTCATCAGCATATTAGAGGAGCTTCCACTATTGGACGAGGAGGGACAGTTGGAGTTGGTTTCGGTGGAGGTTCTGGAGTTCCGAGAGCGGAAATTGAAGAGCAAGGTCATTAGAGAGTGTTTGATCAGATGGAAAGGGCTTCCCATAGAGGATGCTACTTGGGAGAGCGAGCAGGTGTTTCACCACCCTGGATTGGTATTGCTTGAGGACAAGCAATTTCAGGAAGGGAGGATTGTAATGTCCCTTTCCAAATAGGAGCTCCAGAGAGGAGGCTTAATGGTCTAAACAACCCTGTTAGACTATAACCAGGGTCAGAAAGGGGTAAACAGGGTTACTAGAGATCATCCCACTCAAAGGTGTTATAATCGAAAAGTGACATTGGGCTAAAAGTGGCTAAAAGCGCTTTTAAGCCAACTTGAGCTAAAAATAGAACAGATGAGCTAAAACTAGAAGTCAACAGCGAATTAGGGTTTCGGGCAGCTATAAGAGAAGGTACAACGACCTAATTCATCATGATGCAGATTTTGATTTGTCATTGAGGAGAAAGGCGCATCTTAGGAGAGGTAGCTCAGTGGATTCCAAGAGGAATACACCAGTGGCTGATTTCGGTGTTGAGAGACACACCCTAGTCACCAGGGAGATCACACAGGTCTTCCATCAGTCTTCAACAACAGTTCTACAGGATTCAACAGCAGGGGCGCACTTGTTCAGGGAGAGGGCACAAAATCTGAGGAGGTTTAATGGATCGACTTGTCCCATTCAGGGAGAGTTCAGATTCCCCTCCGATCGATTTGAAAGGCAGGACATATGCATCTTTTGCCTGGTTTCTCGTCAGATTCCGACTAGGAAATCATCAAGGATGCATTTTCCGGACATTGGGAGTGCGACACTTGGGGATGACACATTCAGGGTCCCCGGCCAATCATCTGATCAGATCCAAGGAAACCCTTCTGACCCATTTCACAGTAGGCCAGGGCGATCAGTTTGAGACACATCTCAGCCGATTCCGACGGTGGAATCACTAAGGCGCAGTTTTCCAATAGTAGAGGGGTGCATTCCCCCAGGGGGATCCATTTGGGTCTAGACACACCAGTAGAGGGGCCAGGCAGTCACCAGTACTGAGAGGGACAACAGGGCGCACTATTTGGGATAGTTTCCAGACTGATCCAAGAGATCTAGCCACTAGGGAAAACTTTTCGGACTTGCAGCAGTTACCGTGTGAGTTGCCATAGCTTGCAGATCATCCATTGATCCCGCAGGGTTCATCTGTCATCGACTATTATCATTTTAGTTTGCTTATTRTATTTTGGCTAAGATCCTTTTGTCATTGGTCTAGCCGAATGATTTATTTTATTGTCAGCTGCATTCGGCATTGTACTCCAGAAATATCATAATATATGATTTATAGTCTTTTGTCTCATTTACCCTCTGTATACTCAATATATATGTTGTAAACAATTAATCATACACACACATTAGCAGAGTTTCCCAGACTAGCCAAGTCAGGAACATTACATTTTTCTAGATAATTACAATTTTATTTGCTGAACAAGAATGTTGTTGTAAACTCAGAAAGTTTCCTGCAAGCTCAATAAGAAGAATCTCTCCTTGGCTGGTTTTCCCTTTGGGGTTTTTCCAGGGGCATTGCCCAAAAATCCTTGTGTTAAACGTGTGAATGAACGTTGTTTATTGTTCATTTGTTTCCACTGCTAATTTTTCAGATTGCTTAGTCATTTGTATTTCTGCTCATAGTTCTAGTTGAATGCATGAGTTAACTTGCATTATTGGTGAATGACTATTGGAGGTTGAAGTATTTTATTGGCCAAGTGTTTGTCTAGTATTTTTCAACATGGTATCAAAGCTTGGGCTCTAAGGTTCAGTGGACAGAGTTTGGCACTTGGATAACAGTGATTTCCAGGGGTTTTGCTTGGAAGAAGGGAAAGAAAGGATTTTTGTCAGTTGGACAATGATGACTTCCAGTCTCAGGTTTGAGGATAGGTTGGAGGGAATCTCCAACTACCTGCAGTGTAAGGTAAGGATTGTAGTTGTTCTGAGGGAGAACAAGTTGTGGGTGTTTGTGAGTACCACAGTGACAGTGCCTTCGTCAGATCCCATTGCCCTAGACCTCCATGAGGTGAAGGAAGCAAGGGCACATAGGATAATCTTGTATGGAATGAGAGACCACCTGATTCCACATTTGGCTGAGAAGTTGAAAGCTAATAAGATGTGGGATGCACTGACAAACTTGTGCGAGAACAAGAACCAGAACAGGAAGATGGCCCTTAGGGACAAGCTCCACAACACTAGGATGGCCAAGGGAGAGAGTGCGGCCTCCTATCTCACCAGGCTTCACCAAAGAGTGGGATGTTTTTGTGAAGTGTATGGTGGGGAGAGAGAAGCTTCCAGATTGGAGTAGACTATGGGATGAATTTACTTAGGAGGAGATCCAGGAGGGTTCTCAGAGTAGAGATCAGGAGAAGGCAAAGGGTGGTGTAGACGAGCTGAATGTTGCTCTTGTGGGAAAGAGCAAAGACAAGAAGGACATGAGCAAAGTGAAATGCTTTGCATGTAATAAGACTGGCCACTACGCTAGTCATTGTCCAAACAAGAAGAAGAAGAGGGATCCATAGGTATTAGCATCAACTGAGGTTGTTGAGTTCACTGAGAAATTTGAGAAGGAATTTTCTCTGATGACTGGTCTTTCAGGCCATGATAGTGCAATGTTTGGGGACATTGGAGTGTGGTTTGTGGACAGTGGTGCATCTCGACATATGAAAGGAATGAGGTCCGTGTTCCTCAGTTTTTCAGAGATAGACTTAGACTACTATGTGGATTGTGGGGCTAGCACCAGACATGCAGTGAAAGGGGTTATATGCGTTAGATTCCAACTAGAGTCAGGAGGTTTTCTAGAGTTCGTTGAGGTGTTGTGTGTTCCAAAGCTGTTAGTAAATTTACTCTCAGTGTCAACTTTGGAGGTTGATGGAAGTGGAGTTGTGTTCTTCCTTGGATTGGTGTTTCTATATCCAGAGGGAGCTACTCCGGACATAGCAGTATTGCTTGGTGTCCAGTATGAGAGGTTATACAGGTTGTTGGGACAACTTGTGGTTGGATCCAGTGGATTCTTGGATTCAGAATTTGCATCAGTGTCCGAGAGTGAGCAGGTTGCTCGGGAAAGTGAGTTGATACCAGGGACTGAGGCTTCTTCCAATACTTTCAGAGGCCACAGTTGGATGCTCATAAGAGTGAGAAGACTCCTAGGAGCATGTCTTGGATGGATAGGTCTCTAGATCAGAGTTCAGTGCAGGTAGCAGCAATGGCTTCCAGGTCACAGGGAGTAGAGGCTTCTAGTTCAGAGGGAGCAACTACAACAACAGATGAGATGATGGGGTTGGAGGCAGATTCTGGTGGAGGTTCCAGAAGTAACTCCCTCGCTAAGAGGGAGTGTTAGTTTTTGTAGCTCAGAGGTACTTCTGCATTGGCGGTGCCCAACATGCAAAAGTGACCGAGCAAATGTCTCTCTTTAGTGACTTGACTTTATAAAGTGATTTTATAAAGTCAAGTTGGGTCTTTTAATATTTAATGGGTAAAGGTGACTTTATGAAATGTAGGTCACTTAAGTGATTTATGTGAACTCAACGGAAGATTAAGTCACGACCATTGATCTCAAGAGGGAAAGATCTAATCTTGACCGTGTATCTCTTTAGAGATCTAGGGTTAGGGTAGTTACTCATTAATGAGTAAATAAAAGGAGCTATTGAGAGAGATGGGGACGCACTTTTCAAGGGAGATTGGAGGGAATGTGAAGGGACACACTTTCCAAGAGAGATTGAGCTGAGAGGAAGAGTAGCAAGAAAGGAGGATTGGCATGCATCCCAAGGAGAATAGGAGGCACACATCCCAAGAAGGGTTCAACATTTATTTATGGTCCGTACAACATTAAAGGAGGCTATATAGTACGAATTTAGCAGGTCCTTACAACTGTTTTATGCACACAAATCGAGGCAAGGGTTGCACAGATTTCGAGGCAGTTTTGGGTGCATTTACTTCTGTAGCTTGTCCCTACAGAACAAAACCGTACAACAAAGATTTGGGCATAGAATTTGAGGCAGTGTTTGCTGCTGTGCTGACTGTACAGGGTCGTACAGTAAGCTGGCACATTTTTCAAGGCGGTTTGGCACTGAAATAGAAGTGGATTGTTGGCACAATTTTCTAGATAATTACAGTTTTATTTGCTGAACATGAATGTTGTTGTAAACTCAGAAATTTTCCTGCAAACTCAAGAGGAAGAATCTCTCCTTAGCTGGTTTTCCCTTTAGGGTTTTTTCCAGGGGCATTGCCCAAAAATCCTTGTGTTAAATGCGTGAATGAATGCTGTCTACTGTTCATTTATTTTTGCTTCTAATTTTTTCAGATTGCTTAGTCATTTGTATTTCTGCTCATAGTTCCACTAGTTGAATGCATGAGTTAACTTGCATTATTAGTGAATGACTATTAGAGGTTGAAATCTTCTATTGGCTAAGTGTTTGTCTAGTATTATTTAACACTTATGAATTCCTTCTTCTAGAATACCTTGTTGAATTATTTTTGAGTGGAGTCGCCAGATGATCGAGTCAAATCTTTAATAGACAAGATGCATCAAACAAAGTAAAAAATACAAAAAGGAAACAAAGGTCGTATTTCGGGAATTATTTCTTTTATCACCACCTAATCCGCACCTTGGGTCACGTGAAAGAAATCTTCAATACACTGGGTGTGGCCTTGGGGGTGAGTCTCGAGTTGGGTCACTATCACCAAACACTTGACTCCTCCGTTTAGGCCAACTCCTAACGAAGCCAAGGGGGGAAGTCCCTAATAAAATAAGCAAAGGCTGAGTAAGTTAATGACACAAGAATTTAGGAGTTTGAAAATTAGAACAAGACAAAAACTCTAATCTAGTAGCATATAATGACACATCAAATGATTGCTAATGAGTATGATAATAAGCAAATGAGATAATTCAAAAGTAAAGGATAATATTGTAGAGACCAGTGCCAAAAGTGTATTGCTGCAAGAAGAAAGGTTTTGAAATGTTCTTGATTAATTTTAATTAATTAAGTGGTTTTCGCTTGGATTGCAATTAGATTAATTATGTGAGATGGATTAGATATAGTGATCTAACCATTCACAATTGCAAGATTGTAAGATTGAGCAGAAATATAAAATGTTGTGTAATTACTACTACGCCTCTACCTTGGGCTATTTCCACCTCGATCATTGTACATGTGGCTTGACCACTTTATTCTTTATTGTTGTTTTAGAGTAATTAGTCGTGGGTGAATTGTATCTTACTTTTCTTAGGCCTAGATCTAAGGAATCAAAAGAGATAATATTATTTTATTGTAAAGAAAGTATAGCATCACTCTATATAAAGAGATGCACTTCTCCATTTGTATTGATGGTTGGATTCTTGGAGCTCTCACACTTTGGAGCTTAAGTGACATATCTTTTCTTGGAGCATTTATCGTGTAAAGGGTTCTTTCTTTACAGTTGAACGTTGTTAATTCTTGAAGTTTCTCTATCTTGGTTTTATTTGATGCATAAGGATTAATGGTGAAATGCTCAAGTCTTCTACAAGCCTTCAAGATCGATCCATTTGAGGGGTAAGTCTACCACTTGGAAGGAAGATGTTCTAGGGTTTCTCCTTCCTTCTTCCTTTGTTGCTTGGTGATGTTTTGGTACCTTGCTTTGATCTTCCTTTAGGTTCCCTAGCAAGAAGTATTGAGAAAGTCCTGAAATCATAGTTGATCTAGTTGGTGCGGGTTTTTTCATGAAGGTTCCCTTCTTGTAGACCTTGATATTCTTTGTTGATCTTGATTGGGTGAGGGATTACTCTTCCTCTTGGTTCTAATCTCAAAGGTCTAATCCTTGAAGGAAATAAGCCAACTCCTTGGATGGTTTTCTTTTTGACATCATTGTCATTTGATTCTCCTTGACTCCATTGCCCTAGTTGGATTTGGCATTGATCTCCATCTCCTTCCATCACTTATTCTAAAACCCTAAAAACTTTGTTTTACTAAGGCCATGTTCTACATCACCTCGTGATTCATTGCTTGGTTTGGGTAATCCTACTAGGGATACCCCCCTTGAGTTGGAGGAGAGCCGGCCTAAAGTGGAGAGGATAGGTTACTGAGGTGACAGTGGTGACCGTCCTAACAGTTTCCCTTGTTGTACCATGTGGATTAGGGATTTTATCATGAAGTACAATTTGAGCAGTCACAGACCATACAACTGTTGGTTCAAGCAGGCTGCACAGGTCAACTTGTAAGCTTTTGATTAAAGGAATGAAAAGCTGAGTTGAAGGAGAAATCCCTGTGTATGTATGTTTTGCTTCCGCTGTTCATTTTTTTTTGGCTGTTGTGTGATTGATGCAATGTTCAGAAATTTAATTCTCTGCCTTAAAATAAATTTTGTTTTGAGTTATTTAATGAGAGAACATTAGGACAGTAGTCAAATTTACAGTTTAGTGAATTTTAAAGTTGACGAAATTGTATCAGGTTGAATTGGATTGAAACGTGAACTCAAACCACGAAATGCAACATTTTTTCTGACCCGTTACTTCTCATTCATTTGTTGACCAATGTTGCCATTAATTTAGCTCAACCTGCCATATGTCCATGTTGATGTAGACTTGCCATTCTTGGCTTGACTGGCCATTCACAGCGAGAGGGCAATTCCATTATCCATATGCCATTCACAGCCAAATCCTATAGGTCGACACCATACACTATTCCCTCACGAATCACGATTCTGTGAGAGGTTGAGTTGCTCCCCTCACTGCACAGCTTGAGGATTTTACCCTAGGGCTGATGGATTGAAATTTGACACCATACTATCTCTGTTCTCTGCTAGATTATATTGTGCCCAGTTCTCTCTAGTTGTGCGCCGATGGCCCAACTATCTATGCTCTATCTCTATTTTGTGGCTATTTTGCCTATGTGCCTGTTATCGCGCAATTTGTACTTTGATAGAAGAAAAGGTTAAAGGAGAGCAAATTGGCGTAACTGGAGACTATCCTATCACTGTCACCTCAATAGGATGTCTCTTTCTATTTAGGGTGGTAGGCCCAGGGGAGACGTCCCCGGTGACCTGGGGGTTTGAGAAGGCAAAGTCAAAGTGGATAGATAAAGATCCCCTCTCACAAGTCACCACTGATCAGAAAGTCCGGTTTTATAACCAATGAAAAGATAATATGTCAAAGTGTACCTACCCGGAACAAAGCAACAAGAAACTGTATATATTTGCAAGTACACTTGCTGGTTAGCACTTCATAAAACCATAGACTTTCTCAATAAAAGCAATTGGATGATAAAAATGAAGTAAACAGAAAATTATATCAGCAATATTTATAAGGAAATACTTCACATTAAATGCTTTGCAATAGCTTCAAATGACTAAGATAACTGTTGAAATCATAATACTAGCATTTGTTAGAAGCAAACAAGACGATGTATAAATCAGCCTTTTCAACTGCTTTTAGAAGCTTTTAATGCTGCAATTAATGGCTGTAGCTTACTTTAATAACAACAACAATATTGTTAGTAGGTTAGGTTATTCTAGGGTTAGAAAATGTTAGTAGGTTGCTTGAGGTAAAGGATTTGAGGGTTGGTTTCATCAATCAAACAAATTTAAGGTCTAAATCAGTGCCTTTTAGGGCTAATGGAGTCACTTGCAGTAGCAAAACTTGAAGGAAACAAATGATAATGTAAGAGCTAAGGACCAAGAAGGATGATGATTGAGGTGTTGGTGACCCAAGGCCTCAATCAACAAGCCATTGAAGGAAAACAACTACTAGGATGTAGGTAACCCTAGGCCCTAGCGGTTTTCCTTCTTCTTTAGCTCAAGCTTGAAACAATTAATGGCTTGATGAAGCAAATGACACTAGAATGCTGCAATGGCAGGGCTCTAGTACAATGCTTCAAAGGTAGGGTTTCTAGCACAATCTAGTAGGTGAAAATTTGTTAAGACAAGGACAATAACATGTGCTTGTTCTCTTAGGGTTTTAAACTAGCAATTTCATAATCTTGGAATAAATGCAAAGTAAATGTACCAAAACCATTCAAAGCAAAGAAGGATTGCAGAAATTCACTTACATCCACCGAGAATCATCTAGCAATAAGCCTAGTTGAAGATTTTCCACCAAGAAAAATGCCAAGAAACAGCAAATTAAGCCTCCTCCAAAAAGTGCGCCTAAAATTTCAGCCAATAAACCCTAAGGAGGGTGTCATTTTCAGACCTCACTTATGTGAGTGAAAGATGATGAAAAATACAAGGGTTTAAACTTTGAATGCACCTTATATCTGCCTTCAAAGTGTTGTTTGAATGCACTTTAGATCTGTCTTTAAAATGCTGTGTTGAATGCACTTAAGATCTGCCTTCAAAGTGTTGTTTGCATACGCTTCAGATTTGCCTTCAAGACTGTTTGCAATTACCTCAAAAATTAGTCTTTCAGCGTTAGATATTCGGCCTTAATGCCTCAGGAAAACTCGGCCTAACAGTCTTCACACATAGCCTTAATATGCCAGGGTGTTTTGCTCTTTAATCCTTAAATTAGCACTCAAACACAGACCTGAAACTCAGCCTTAAGTCTGTGGTTTAGGTCTGTGTTTAAGGCCTGAAACTCGGCTTATAAGAAGATCTCAGATCTGCCTTTAATGACAAATTTTGCCTCAGATCTGCCTCAAAAAAACCAGACTGCAATTTAGTTTTAAGTCTGCGGTTAAGGTTCTTCTGTGGCAGCCCTCTTCTCTACTGCCAACACCTTTCTCTTGCTGCGGCTGCTTCAACCAGGCCTGCGGCTATGGCTGGGCTTGCTCCCCAAGCCTGCGGCCACTCTATCTTGGACAGTCGGCCCTCCTCATAGAGCTCGAGTCTGCTGTTAGGGTTTTCTTCTAGCTGCGGCAGCCTTTAAAGTTTAGAGGCCTGCGGCCAGCCTTAAAACCTCACCACAGGGGACGGCCCTCTCTTTATACCAATGGCAGGGTTTAGTAGCCTTTAGATGTCCACGGCCTGCCTTTATTTGTTGTGCAAAAGGTCATCTTCAAGAACTGCTCTGATACCATGTTAAGTTTTGATGGTTAAGCTGATCCATGTAGTTTGTTTCATTTTAGCATGAATTGAACCATAAACAATGACTGCAGCAACACAATACAATAGCTGCAGTAAACCCAGATCACAAGAAGAATAACCATGCACAAGAACACAAGAGTTTATCCTGGGAAAACCCTTCTCAACCAATGAAAAAACCCATTAATCCTTTGATATACTGCCAAGAAAAGATCCACCATCCACCACCAAACCTAGCACACAATAGGGTGCTGCTATGACTGAGAAACCTAGCTCCTAGAGAACTGCGAATTGCAGTCCTCATAATTTCAGACCTCCAACTTCAGACCATGCGTTGAGTTAGTGTGTAAGAGATGATCCACAATGGGGATCTATCTCTTATTTATACAATACTTAAATCAATCAAA
>JASDQU010379403.1:0-11250 GCA_032191745.1 Picea mariana | reverse complement strand
TCTCATGAAACCATTTCACCAAGGCATTTGATCAAAAACAAAAGAACATCAAACCACCAATGTATCAAGGATTCAATCACAATCACAAGAATACCATTGCATCACAAACTCATGAAATGAAGTCATATTAGCATAATCAAAATGCAAAGTGAGTAAAGGTTTGGTGTCTTGCCAACTGTGCAACTGTTATTGAGTTAGAAGTGAGATGACCACATAAACAAGAGTAACCATAATAATCCAGTGACGATTTTTATGCCATCGACATGACTTTGAACTCAAAGTTTTCACGCTTGCAGTCGTGAAAACGAGAACAAAGGTAAGAGAGAAAACACACGAAACAATAGTGTCATTTTATTTGAAGGTTGCGACGAAAATCAAAGTTTGCGAAACTCTGGTGTAGGCAGCTTATAAGGACATTATAAAAATGTGAATTGGCTGCCAACAAAAGGCAACGTAGAAAATCAACAACCTGGTATTGACTATGGAGAAACATTTGCTCCGGTAACACGTTTGGATACTGTCCGAGCAGTTTTGGTAGTTGCATCTCAAAACAAATGGCCCGTCTATCAAATGGATGTTAAATCAACCTTTCTAAACATAATTTTACAGGGAGAAGTTTATGTGGATAAACTACCAGGATTTCATATTAAAGGTAAAGAGTGCAGGGTATACCGATTGAAGAAAGCACTGTATGGTTTTGAAGCAAGCTCCAAGATCTTGGTACAGTCGCAATGATTCCTATTTGCTCAACAATGGGTTCAACAGGAGCAACAATGAACCCACACTTTACACCAAAAGAGATCATAAACGTAATATTCTGATAGTTTGTCTCTATGTCGATGACATGATTTATATAGGAAATTTGTTGTTAAATGAATTCAAAGCAGCCATGGAAAATGAATTTGAAATGATTGATCTAGGTCTTATGAAATATTTTCTGGGAATTGAAGTTGAGCAATATGAAAATAAAATTTGTATTTGTCCATGAAAATATGCCACAGATATATTGAAAATGTTCAAAATGAACACATGCAAGTACACCAATTGCAACAAGTACAAAACTAAGTAAGCAAGATGAAGGAACATCAATTGATTATAGTCTATATAAGAGGCTTGTATGCAGTCTCATGTACTTTACATCTACAAGGCCGAATATTGTGTATGTAGTGAGTTTAATTTCCAAATTTAAGGAAAATCCCAAATTTTCACATTGAAAAGTTGGAAAAATAATTATGAGGTATATTGCAAGTACAAAAGATTATGGAATTTGGTATTCCAATTCAGAAGATGATTCACTGTTTTTTTTTTTTTGTAAGTAAGTAATTTTATATATAGATGCCTTCCAAGGACCAAACCAAGAGTACAAAAAAACTGAAAGTCAACCGGTTGTAATTACTGAATTGCTCCCGGAGGAGAAACCAATTCAGCCAACCGGGCAGTCCTAGCATCAATGTTTCTATCAGTCTTAGAGTAAACAGACAACTTAGCTACTAGAGTAAAATCTAAAAAGAGTAACAACCCCTTATAGGGGTCAGATAAGTGGAGTATAATCTGGCACATACTCTGGCAGAAGGCCTAGCCACGGCTCCTCTACGACAAGTGTCCCGTCGGTTGCCCACTGCATGTCAGTGCGCGTGTCCTCATTATCATCTGTCGTCGGGGTGTGCACCTGTAGACTGATGTCTACTGTCTCCTTGGCCTCCTGCCTTCCTTTATCCGCCTCAACCTTGCTTGACGGTGTTTGCTCCTGCCTATCTGTGGCCATGAATTCTTGCTGGAACTTCTGCAGACCCGACTCCTCGTTGTCCTCTGCGGCACCCTGTTGTTCGCAACTCTCATGCTCACTTGCAGTGGAAGGTGCTTCGTTTGACTCTGCGGGAGGGGCTTCGTGGGAGGTAGAAAGAAGCTGGAGGAGTAATGTCAGTCGCCCATCCATCTGTTGTACTCGAAACTGAAGGTCCTCCACTCCTTGACGTAGTTCAAAGACCAAGTCATGCAAGATAGTGAGGTTTTCGCGTGACGGATTGAAGGATGGTGGCTTATTTTTATGCTCTGGTTGACCATGGCCAGGCATCTCAGTGGGTGATTTCATAGAGGCCAAACCCGGCACAGGAGGAGGAGAGGGGTACCTAGAGGTGGAGGGGGCGAGAAGGTGGTGCCATGAAGGGTTCAGGCTTGTGTCGATGATGGCCAGGCAGTCGAAGGACGGAGTGGGCTCGGTTGACGCAGGTGGTCGAAACAATGAAGAAGAGGTTGGAGGTGAGCCAGGAGGTGAAGTTGAAGCGCGAGGTTGCCGAGGGTGCCAAGGTGAACCCCGACATGGCCAAAGTCTCTGGCACGGCATGGTGAGGCCAGGTGGGTGGAGGAGGTCTGCGGAGCCAAGGTTGAGGGCAAGGAGCGGCCGGAGGGGTAGAAGAACCATGAGAGAACCAGTAGAACCAGACCCGAGCTGTAGGGCGACAAAATAACCATCCCTCATCATTGCATTTGGTGAAAAGGTGGTCGAGGGAGCTGGATTAAATGCCCCTCCCATCAACGTAATGCCAATTTATTGCATGGGGGTGTCGGCAGCAGTGGGCACGAGTCAGGCACATGGCTCCGTGCACTGCTAGCTTCCCCTCGGCTGCTCTATGCGCCAGGTGGCTGGCCCCATCACCCCATCTGGGTGTTTGTCCACCTCCAATGCTTTGTGTATGCATTGTTGGAGGATAGGGTGCTCTTGAGTGAGAGAAGTGTTACAGATGAGTTCCGGTCCCTCCCAGTTCACCCCTGTATTAGCCAAATCGTCTACCACCTGATTCGCTTTCTGTCTAACATGAGCAGGTATGACTACCTGATTGGAGTGTAGTAACTCTGCTATGGTTTTTAGCCCATGCGAGAGTCTCCATCTTGGAGAGATTTTGTCTGGGTCTGCTCCGTTTAAAAGTCTGCCAAGGAGATTGATGATGATTTGGGAATCACCTTCTACAATGAGCTAAGTGAAGTTGAGCTCCTTGGCAAGTTGCATCCCCCGAGTGAGTGCCCAGAGTTCCGCTACATTATTTGTGGTGTAGCGTAAAGAGCCTGCACTGATAAGGATGATGTGCCCAAGATGATTGCGAAAGACTACCCCGTACCCTGCAACCCCTGGATTGCCTTTGGAGGCGCCGTCAAAATTGAGTTTGATGAAGTTCACCGGCGGAGCTAACCAAGAGGAGGGAGTGAAGGTGGGGGAAGGGGCAGGGAGGGAGGAGGGGGGGGGATGGGCAGCCAAAGTTTCAAGATCAGGATTTCTGAGGGACTGCTGGTCAGGTTTGTTGTTGTCCAGGGGTGGAGCTTGAGAGTTTCCAGGATGTTGAGGTGGCAGCGAATCCAACACTGTTGCCAAGGAAGGAAGGTGTTCCTAAAGAGTCTCTTGTTTCTTTCCTTTCAAACCTTCCAGAGGATAAATCCAGGAATCAGTTGTCAGATGTGATTCAAGAGGGGAGAATGAAACACTTGGTCCCGCCAATTAGTAATGGTGTCGACGACATTGTCTCTAACACAGTCCGAGGTGCGCATGACAAGCACATTCTGGTCCCAGATTTGTGCCGTGTACGGGCAAGAGGTGAGGAGGTGATTCATGGTTTCAACTGTCTCCCCACAGAGTATGCACATTGAGGGTCCCACGAAGCCTCTTTTAGAGAGATTGTCCCAAGTGAGAATGCTAGAATGGACCACAAGCCATAGGAAGAGAGTGATTTTGGGCCAATGTCTGAGGTTCCAGATCTTTCGCCAAACCATCCGTGTAGGTTCCAGGTTCGGTTGAATCTTGATGTGGTAAGCTTCGCTTGTGCTGTAGGTGCCTCTTGGTCTGTACCCCCATCGGAGGATATCCTCTCCCGTGAGCTTGGGGATTTTTCGTTTGAGGATTTCAGTCTGATAGGGGCCCAAATCCACGTGGTCGTCTAGGTTCATGCTTTGCCTGTCAATAAGCCAATGCCGCCAAGTGTTATCTTGTGGGTCATCCCTCCAGTAATCTGCCACTGTTGTCAGGCCTGCCTGCGTGGTTGGGGCACTGATGGGCTCTGCCCAATCCTCTTGGTCCAGAGTGGGCCATTGCTGCCAGGAGTCTTTCCAAAATAAGGTTGTTTTCCCATTCCTAATTTCCCAGAAGGCGTGCTGGGTAATGAGGTGTCTATTTTTCTTGGCTGCTGCCTAGATTAAAGATCCAGATGTGTCCCCATTCCAGTGTATGAGGTTCTTTTCTGCTACCTCGGGTACATATTTTTTTCTCCATAAGCATGCCCAGAGGTCCTTAGGTTTCTTGAGCCATCTCCACCAGATTTTGGCGCTGAGGACTTTATTCATGAGGCTAGGATCTCATAGGCCAAGTCCTCCTTTCTCTTTGGGCTGACAGAGTTTGTCCCTGCTGACAAGTGCTATTTTCTTCCCTATATTGAGACCTTGCCACAGAAAGTTCCTCTGCAAGCTTTTGATAGTTGACAAAACAAAGTTAGGAGCTGCCAGCACCGAGAATAGATAGGTGGGAAGGGCCTGAAGAATAGCGCGGAGGAGAGTGGGCCGGCTTGGAAAGTTAAGAACTCTAAGGGTCCAGGAAGAGAGCTTCTTGGTAAAAGAAGAGAGCAAATTCTCCCAAGAGGAGTTTCGAAGGGCGTTATCGATCAAAGGGATGCCCAGGTATTTGGACAGAAGGGAGCTTCTTTGGAAACCTAAGAGATCAGAGATATGGCGCTGGACAGGAGGAGGCGTATTGAAGAAGAAAATAAGGGATTTGTCTTTGTTACAATCTAGACCTGAGGCTTCCAAGAATGTCTGGAGGATATGGAGAATGGCGTTTGATTCCCTGACTGTTGGTGTGCCCATCAGTAGCGTGTCATCCACGAATTAACTGTGTGAAATAGGAGGTGAGATTCCATGCAGCGGCAGGCCTGCCAGAGTGTCATTTGCTACTGCCGCTTGGATGCTTCGACTGAGACCTTCTGCCATGATAATGAAAAGGAAGGGGGAGAGGGGGTCTCCCTGTCTGATTCCTCGTGAAGGGGTAAAGGGACGGGAGGGGACGCCATTAACAAGGATAGAGAAGAAATCAGTAGAGGTGAGGTTCAAGATCCAAGTCACCCAAAGTTTGTCAAAGCCAAAAGCGAGAAGCATTTCCTTCATGTAGGCCCAGCTTATCTTATCAAAGGCTTTGGAGAGATCTAATTTAAGAAGCATACCTGGCAATTTGGTTTTCTGCAGAGAGTGAATCACCTCATGAGCCAGTATAACACTGTCCAAGATTTGTCTACCCTCTATGTAGCCAGATTGTTCCGGGGAGATGATGGTAGGTAGAATGGGTTTGATTCTGCGAGCTATCACCTTTGTTAGAAGTTTATAAATGACATTGCAAAGGGCAATGGGTCTGAACTGCTTGGGGTGGTGAGCCTACCCCTCTTTGGGTATAAGAGTGAGGAAAGTAGCGTTAAGAGCTGGAAGGACCTGTCCCGTGGCGCGGGAGTCCTCAATAATCTCCCAGACCTCAACTCTGATCATTGGCCAGTAGTGGTGGAAAAAATCACTTGTAAATCCGTCCGGGCCAGGGGCCTTGCCCTTGGGAGTGTCTTGCAGCACCTGATCCACCTCCTCGATTGTGATTGGCCGTAGTAGAGCCAAGTTTTTCTCTCTGGTGACGAGGGCAGGCACATGTTGTGTTATTTTGGCTATGGCTTCCGATCTATTCGGAGAGGGCTCCGTGAGGAGGTTCTTATAGTAACCAGTCAGTGTTGCTGCAATGTCTTCATGGGAAAGAATATGGTCACCGGTATCGGAGGTTAAGTGCGTGATTCTGTTGGAGTGGCAGCGTTGCATGACAGATCTGTGGAAGAACTTAGTGTTGCGATCCCCCTCCTTGAGCCACTGGATGCGTGATTTCTGCTTCCATAGAATCTCTTCCTGTGCTTTCCTGGTGTCCAACTGTTGTGCAGTGATTGCTTCCTGGACTTTCATCTCGTCCGTTAAGCCTTGCAAGAGGATCTGGGTTTGTATCGTTTCCATTTGCTCTGACAATTGCTTTTGAGAGTCAAAGATGTTGCCAAAGGTGTGCTTATTCCAGGTCTTAATGAGTTGTTTAAGGTTTTTTAACTTTTGCTGAAACCTGAACATCTTGGAGCCTTGTGTGACCTCTGTCTGTCTCCACCAGTCTTGGATCTTGGCTTGGAAGTCTGGATGGTTGAGCCAAAATTGCTCGAACCTAAAAGGTTTTTTCCTTGGTGACGCCGACACTTCTATCCATAGCTGGATGGGCCAGTGGTCCGAGCTGTGAAGATTTAAGATGCTCACCTCCATGGCGATTCCTTCCAACATGAGGGAATCAGATATTAAAAAGCGATCCAGTTTGCAAGCAATCTGGTGTGATCCTGTTCTTCTGTTTGTCCAGGTGAAGGTGCCATTGAAAGTTTCCAGGTCAATCAAGTTAAGTTTGTCTATGAGGCTGTTGAAGTCGTTGGTGTCTTGATCCAGGCGCCATGAGCCTCCTTTTTTCTCTTCCAGGTTTCGAATGAGGTTGTAATCTCCCCCTATGGTCTAGTGATTATGTCTAATCAGGTTGGAGAGGTATTCCAGGCTTCCGAGGAAGGCTTGTTTGTCCCTTGGAATGGCTGGGCTGTAAACATTGGTTATGTGGCCTGGTTTGTTGGATCCTATGAGCCTATAGTCGGCCGTGATAGACCACCTGGTGGTGATGAAGTTCTCTAGCATCACTGTGGCTGGGTTCCAAATAACAACCAGTCCCCCAGCTGTGCCCGTAGCAGCTGTTGACATTGCTTCCCCTTGCTTCCAATAGTAGGGGAGAAGCTTATCAATGTCTTCAGTTGAGCATTTCGTTTCCTAAAGTAATAATATATCCGGTTTCTCTGTAAAGATCAGATCCCGTAGCAATTTTTGCTTGCTACGTCCATTGAGTCCTCTAATATTCCATGAGATGATCTTCATGATGATGGGGGGGTAGGGAGGGGAGGAAAACTGTCTGAGATTAGATGGATTTGCCCTGAGTTGACCATAAAATGTCCTATTTCCTGTATGAGTTTGTATGTAGACTTCCTGCCTCTTTTCTTGTCGTCTTTCTGGTTTTTACTCTGGTTCTTTGATTGACTACCCTATATCCCTAAGCCCTTACTGGATCGCGCTGAGGAGTCGGCAGAGGAATTAAGAAAAACTGTATGTACCTTCCGTAGTTGGTCCCGGGGTATAGTGTATAGTTTTTGTTGTCTGTAGGCATGTTCTAGGTGTTCTAGGTCCACCCCCGCCAGGTCTTGCTCTTTGGTTTCCATATCGGCGTCCTCATCCTCGATTTCCAAGAGATCCTGTGGATCCCCTGCTGTGGTTTGTGGGGGCTGATCATCCTCCTTTCCTTGCGGTGATCGATCCTCCTTCTGTCCTTCAGATAGGGAGGGGTTATCTGCAGGGGGCTCCCTGGGGATTATTTTGGTTGAAGGGTCCTCAGGTTGATTCTGTAAAATAGAAAATTTGTTACTAGAAGAGGGATCTTTACTTACTTGATTTTGCTGCCTTCGCCCAGCTTGTCGCCTTTTCCCGCCTGGTTGAACAAAGCCGTCCTTGTCTTTTCCATCTTCTGGGTTTCCTTCTTTGTGAGCCGCATTGAGGGAACACTCTCTGAACAGGTGCCCATGTTCATGGCATTTCCGGCATCGAAAGGGAATGTGTTCATAGTCAATGGTTTGGATCCAGTCTTCATCTTGGTACTCAAGGATGATGGTTCCTGGCAGTGGTTTTGCTATGTTCAAGTATACACAGATGCGTGCGTATGAGGTGTATCGCCTTTGCTTGGTAGCCTCTGAAGACTTTACATATATTCCAATAGTGTTGCCTATACCAGCCAAGACCTCTTCCAACCAAAATTCTTGAGGGAGAGAGTACAGGCGGATCCACACTGGAGCATGGGCGAAATCTTCTTTTTCAGGGTTTAATTTCTCGATCCAGAATCTTAAAAAAAGCCTGGCTGAGTTAAAGAAATATGGTCCCCCATCAAAGATGTGAGTGCGGTCCTCGAGATTGTACAGTATGATTGTAAAAAAGCCCTTTGATCCCAGCTGCAAATCATAGTTCCCTTTTGGTTTCCACCAATACTGTATCCATTTGATTAGATCCCTCTCTGATGGCCATAACCCTAGGAATTTCCCTACAAGGGCGTGGTCTCTCATATACTGTTTTTTCTCCTCTATCCTCGGAGAGTTGACTGTGTATTTCGGAGCCTGCGGTGCTTGAGGAATGCATTTTCCAGGGAGCCAAGGTGTCGGTGCTGTGGCAGGGGCCACTGGGTTTTCCGGATCGATGTCCATCTCGCGATCTTTGAAGGTGCCTTCCGTGATGAGTGTGGCTCGCAGGTCCGACGACGGTTCAAAGGGCGGCCGCTTAAACCCCTCACCGGTNGATGATTCACTTATTGGATATACAGATATTGATTTTCTAGGTAGCGTTGATGATAGGAGAGGTACTTCTGGGTATGCATTTATGTTGGGTACATGTTTAATTTCATGGGCTTCAAAGAAACAACCCATCGTCACAATTTGTTCAGTAGAAGAAGATTATGTGGTTGGAACTTCAACAACTTGTCATGCAGTATGGTTGAGAAAGATCCTTAGCGATCATGCACATGAAGAGAAGGAGATAACTCCTATATTTTTTGATAAAGTTCAACAATTTCATTATCTAAGAATCATGTGTTTCACCACAAGAGTAAACACATTAACACTCGTTATCATTTCATCTGCGAGCTTGTCAACGATGGTAGCATCATGCTACATTTTTGTGGTTCGAAAGAACAATTAGCAGATATCTTCACCAAACCATTGGGAATAAATACTTTTGAATTTCATAGACATCACTTACACATTGTTTGTGTTGATTTTTGTAATGGTCGAAGTTAAGGGGGAGTGTTAAATGATGTAACTTCTCCCTCATTACTTGTTTGACTAAAACATATAGATAGATAGGCATATTAATTGCATAGATAAGATACGTGAAGTTGCATTTATTAGGTAGGTGAAGGATGGAGAATTCTAGAGAAATATCTCATCTCAAGTATTTTGATTTTAGTTTTCTACGTGAATGTGAAAAAGAGCTCAAAAGCTCTATTGTTGTGTATGTTCATACTTTGTTTTGTGAATGCTTGCCTCTACTTGAACATGAACAAATAACACCATTAACATCAAATGTTTTAGGTTTTTTTTTTTAATTTACTAAAATAATTTGCATAGGAAAATATTTCATTTTTTACACTACATATAGATATACGTTTCTACAATTTTTTATTATTATTAACAATAACCATCTTAATAATTTTATTATTATTATCATTAACATAATCATATTAATAATTAATAATTGTTAAAAGTGACTTGTAATTAAAATTTTTCATTTTAATAATTTGGTTGATTATGGTTAATTATGGTTGACTATTGCTGGGAACCTAATCTAATAGGGTTGTGGCATTAGTATCTTGTGACTATCACGTACAAGGTGAGAAGATGCAAATCTTTCCATTGCAAGTTGTGTCAATACTCGAGAAGTGAGCCACCCAAAGTGGTTCTTTACTCTTGTTAATTTCTTGCATTTAGAACATTTGTCTAAAAGGTGATTGTGCTTTTCACAATGCTCACAAGGATGAAGATCGAAACACTGATCCTCCATATGGCCAACTTGATGATAATGTTAGCGTTTCATAATCTTCTCTTGAATTGGAGCAGGAGAATATGAACCTTCTTGAAGCAATCTAACACTTTGGAACTGGATCAGATCAATATAATCCGAAATATGAAATGTGATTTCATTTTCATATCCGATACTTTTTCTCTGCTTATTGTCTCTGATTTCTTCCCAAGGTCTAATGATTGGATTGAAAAGAGAAATATGAACTTTATTATGTACAAATTAAACGTCATCTACACTTGTATCTGAAGTTGGATTACTGAAATGCTCCTACATTCACTCTTGATCTAAATCATTATCATCATATTTTTCGTAAATAAAATTGTTTTAAACAAAAATTAGTTTAGAATGTCAAGATTATTTCATTCAAGTGCATCATGAAGAAGCCAAATTTGAAGCAATTTTACTTTGGCTTGCAAAACTAAAAAAGTAAAAATATTTCAAATTTGCGACCAAATTCATCACGAAGAAAATCTCGTTCGAAACAATTCAACCATACAAAAGTCACCAAAAGGATATGAGGATGGCGTGTCTTCCCACAATGATCGCAATGTCATCAATGCAACACGACCACAATTTCAATGTTCTAGCATTATGCTTCTTCAAATATTTCTTTGTGAATTTTGTGACCAAGCGAGAATAGTGATATCAGTTGGAACATGAAGAAGAAAACAAATAGCACCGCCACATACACTAATTCCACAGCATGGAGTCCCAAACGGTTAACTTTAGGTACAACTCGGGAATTGTGTAAGAAATGACCGTTTTCACATGTGAATCGCGAAATTTAGTCTCAGAAATTTTGAAAAACTTTAGTGCATGTCCCAATGAACTCATTCAAGGCCGCGCGCCGGTGAATGACGAAATACTAGAAGTCGTAAAAAATCTTAGACGTGGAATTATGGAGGTATATCAGACTTTCGATTAAACTACTTTCACTTAAAACCAATCTCCTACTTTTGGTGCTTCAATCAATTCACCACCACTTGGACAACCAATAACGAGCTCTATAAAACCTTAATCCACGACCAATGACTCAACAGTTCTAAAACTACCAAGTTTGGTCGCTATGCTGTAATTGACAATCAAGAGGGGTTTCTCGAATACTCCATCATATACCGGCTGCTTCAGGCTAAACGTGGTAAAAAAATGACCAATGGTGCAAGTGGTGCTTGCTGGGTGGTTATCTAACTAAATCTCGAACAACTGAGCCATATATCAGTGAAGCTTCTGAGTAATTTTATGTATATCAAGGTGCTTAAGATTATAGTAGCCGAGATTGATGTAAGAAAATATGCATTTTGTTCATCGTAAGGCTCCAAGAGACTATATCTGAACAGTAGTTTGAAGGAAAAAAATATCTTATATTGACACAAATGCAAACACACATACTTCTTTCTTCTTTCCTTTGTTCCCTATCCAATCCTCATTCATGAAATGTCTTTGCCAAAATCCTGGAATTTATGCAATCCGTTTTTCCATTGTAGTCGTTACTGTGAATTTGTTGATGATAATAATAGCAATACTAATCCTAGTAGCCACACTAGTGTTAGAGACTGAAGT
>JASDQU010379398.1:0-11250 GCA_032191745.1 Picea mariana | reverse complement strand
TTGTGACTTGGAAAATCAACAAGATCCCATGTCTTGTTCTTCTCAATGGAGTCAATTTCTTGGTTCATGGCTTGAACCCAATGTGGCTCCTTAGCTTCTTCCTTGAAAGATGTAGGTTGACATGACATTAAAGCAAAAAGGTTGTGTTGTTCAAAGTCATCCAACCGCTGATGGATTTCTCTCAAACTTCGAGTTCTCTAATTTTGTGGTTTAGAGAATGATTCTCTACTGGAAGTTGAGTTATCCTGAGAATTTTTAGGTTGTGTTTGTACTTGCAATCTTGGAAGAATAGCTTGAGGTACTTGCTGTCCTGAATTTTCTGCATTTTCAGAACTTGGTAACAATGGATTTAGACTATCCATTTGCTGATTTTCTGAATCATTCCAGAATTGATTTTCCAGAAATTTTACATCTCCGCTGAGAATTAATTTGTTGGAGATTGGATTGTAAAGCCTATAAGCTTTAGATGTTTCACTATATCTAGTGAAAATACATTTCTCACTTCTGTCATCAAGTTTCTTCCTTAATTCAGAAGGTATGTGAGTGTATGCTATGCATCTAAATGTCCTTAGATGCGTAACATTGAGCTTTGTCCCACTCCATGCTTCTTGGGGAACTTTCATTTTTAGACTTGTGGTTGGAGATCTTTTCAAGAGATAAACTGAGCATGCTACTTCTTCAGCCCAAAACCTATTTGACAAACTTTTCTCTTTGAAAAGTGTTCTTTCCATATTCATTATTGTCTGATTTTTCCTTTCAACCACTCCATTCTGTTGTGGAGTATACCTAGTTGTTGTTTGCATGATAATGCCTTGTGATTTGCAGAAGTTTTCAAATTCTCTGGAGTTGTATTATCCTCCTCCATCAGACCTAAGTGCTTTGATATATTTGCCACTCTGTTTTTCAGCTTCTGCTTTGAATTCTTTGAATTTTGCAAAAGTTTCAAACTTTTGTCTGAGAAAATAGATCCATATTTTTCTGCTGAAATCATCAATAAACGTTAGAAAGTAAAAGCTACCACCTATTGAGTTTGTTTGCATTGGTCCACATAGGTCAGTGTGAACAAGTTCAAGATGTTGTTTGGCTTGATTTGATGACTGTGGAAAACTAGTTCTCTTATGTTTTCCAAGTATGCAAGACTCACATGGGGGAATTTGCTCTTTAAAGATAGGTAGACCTTTGACCATGGAGTTTTTCTGAAGAAGACTTAAACTCTCAAATGGTAGATGTCCAAATCTTATATGCCAAACCATTGTTTCATTCAGGGTTGATGCACTCTGTGCATAAGGTTGACTCAGATTTGCAGTTTTGAGGGTAAGGGGAAACATCCTATTTGGAGTCATGTGGATTTCAGAAATTAATTTTCTGCTGGGGTATTTGTCATATATTTTGCAAGATGCTCCCTCAAAAAGTACCTTATAGACATGTTCAATGAGTTGTCCTACACTTAACAAATTATCTTTTAGATCTGGAACATGATAGACATTGTTTATGTCTTTCTTGATATTTTGTTTAGTAAGAATAGGAACAGTTCCTTTTCCTTGAACTTTGACTAAGTAATCATTTCCAAGTGTAATATCAGATGAGATTGAAGAATCATGGCATGAAAGTAAATCTTTGTTACCTGTCATGTGATTGCTGCATCCATTGTCCAGCAACCAGAGATCTTTAGGTTGTTCTTCAGTCTTGTGACATGAGAGAAACATACCTCCTCACTTTTCTCCCGTATTATTTGACACATGTGCTCTGCCTGAGAGCTGATCTTCTTGCTTCTTCTTGCATTTAGATTCATAGTGCCCATACTTTTTGCAGTCATAGCATTGAATGCTTGATTTCTCATTTGATCTTCTCTCTCTGCCTCTTTGAGGTTGAAAACTATGATGATGATTTTGTTGTTGTTGTCTTTGACCTTGGAAATTTTGATTCGGATATTGTTGTCTGTTACCTCCACTGGAGTGAGGGTTACTTTGATTGTTCCCTCTTCCTTGGTGACCTCTACTTCTTCCTCTGCCTCTCCTTCTGCTGAAGGAGAATTGAGTTTTGAAAGCATTGGAGATTGACTCATCTGTGAGATGCAGTCTGGTCTCATGTATCACCAGAGAACCAATTAGTTCATCTGTTGAAAAACTTGATAGATCCTTGGATTCAAGGATTGTAGTTACAACCATTTCAAATTTCTTCGGTAAACTTCTGAGGATTTTCTCAACAATTCGTTGATCAGTGATGGTTTCACCAGTTAGTCTAATCTGGTTCACAATTCCCATGACTCTGGTCATGAACTGATCCACATTTTCAAACTCTGTCATTCTTAAAATCTAGAATTGTGTCCTCAAGGTCTGTAGTTTGAATGCTTTGATCCTGTCATGTCCTTGATAGGAATATTAAGGATGTCCCAGGCCTATTTTGAAGTACCAGCGCCTGTGATTTTTGAGAAAATCGAATCATCCACAGAATTTTGAATCCAAAATTGAGCTTTATTTTCTTTGTTCCTCAGTGTTGCCTAAGCAATTTTCTGTGAATTTGTCATGGTAGAAAGGGCAGCTGGATCTAGTTCCACATATCCAAGATCCAATGAATCCTAGCACTCTTATGCTTGCAAGAAGGATCTCATCCGAAGAGACCAGAACTCATAGTTCTTTCCAAGAAGAATCAGACCTTGAGTTGGTCGTAAATTGCTAGACGACGCCATATTTTTATAAATTTTGCAGAAAAAACAGAGGGAAATTTTGTATTTACCTTTTTCTTTTGCTTAAACCCAGGTCCGCTGCTAGCTTGTAGGTATTCCAGAACGTTGTGTTGCAAGATTTGGCGAGTGTCGACGTCGCGAGATTCTGGCTTTGTTAGACGAGTCCTCTGAACTCTCTAACTTCCGATTGTCGATGAGAGCTTATCGGCCTTGAATTGGCCCTTAGTCTCCGTTCAATGTGACCACGTGCCTTAATGTTAAAGCGCTACGGGATTTTCCTGTTCTTTGTCTTTCAAATTGCTGAAATGCAAAATTCACCTTTGGACAATTCAATGGTCCAAATCTTCCTATGATCTGACGGTCCAGATCTTATGACTAGAACTCATAAGACCGTAGTTAAACCTCTTATCAGGATTCGAGGTTTCGAAGGTCGAAATGCATTGGACCTCTTGTCCACGAAATCCTCGATTTCCCGATTCTCGATTTCATGATGGATGACCTTTCCTTTCGGGAAATTTCTTGATTCCTTTGATCTCCACCACACGTCCTCCTATATTGGACGGTCCTGATTTCTCCTCGCGATTTCGCGATTTGATATGTTTCGGACGTCTCGTCTCCAGGATCCACGAAACGCCGAACCCCAGTGTGCCGATTGACTCTCCCGATCTCGCTCACGTGTCTCCTCAAGATGGACGGCTCCGATCATTTACGAGGTTTTCACCATAAAGAAACCGGATCCCTTGTCCTCAGGATTCGTGATTTACCGAATCCCGATGTGCCGATGGAATCTCCCCTTTCGGGACTTTTCCCGAGCCCTCGGATTTACGCCATGCATCCCCTCAAGATGGACGGTCCTGATTCAACCTCAGGATATCACCACTTGAGATGCTCCGTTGACACAATTTCTCTGTCAACTTGAAACCCCGGTAGCCGAAATGTCGATGGTTTCCTCGATGTCCGCCACATGTCCGAATGAATGGATGACTGTGATCTTTTCGAGATTTCGGGACTTTCTCCGTGGAGTGTCACGACCTTCATCAAAAATACCTTTGATATCCCGAACTCTGAAATACCAATGAGTTGATGGCGCTTGTATTTGCTGCCACTTGTCCTCTGAGATGGACGGCTTACAATCCTTTCGAGATTTCACGATATCGCGTATCGGAGTTTTGGAGTGCAATCACCTTTGTTCGTCCAACTCTCGATTCCCGATTTTGTGATCGGATCAGATCGACGACTCATGATATATCTCAATCCAACAATCCATAATGACTCGTGATTTCACGTTTCGTGAATTCTCACGACAGTCTTCTGACCTTTACACCTTGCGAGTCAACAAAATGCCGAGATCTCGCCACGTGTTTCTTGATGGACGGTCTAGATAATGTCGAGATTTCGTGACTTCACAAGTCGAATATCTCCTTGGCGCTATAGAGGACTAAACCTCGTGCACCTTATCGCTGATCCAACGACTGTCGGTCCTCTGCGCAAGATCTTATGGCTAAAATTCTTTCACCTTTTCCGTGCTCTCTTCATCCCTTCTGTACTGGTTTCCCACTTTGGATCCGTTTGCAGGACAAATCTTACAGCCTTAATGGCTGTTCTTTGCACATTAGACGCGATCTTTGCTGCATTTGACAGAATTTTCTCCTGTGGAAGAAAAATTTGTGAATCTTTCAAAGATTTGAAAGAATTTCGTGAATTCTTTGTTCTCTGCTGCAATCTTTGACAGTTTTGAGCGATTTCCAAAAGGATTTAAATGATGCTTCCTTCTATAGCAATCTTTCACAAATTTGAATGAATTTCGTGAAATCTTCAACGATTCTGCCTTCTAAAACTCTTCTTCATGAATTCTTTGATGATTCTTGAAAATTGTACAAGAATATTTAAAGTTTCTTCTTCTGCACTCTCTTCTTCCTCGATCTTTCGAGCGTTGTATGCTCTGCTTCCTCTGTAGGCTTCCTACGTTGATCTTTTGAGAGTATGAACGGACAACTCTCCAAACCTTTTGAAAAAGACTGTGTCGTGTGCTCTCAAGATCCGTGAAGCTCTGTGCAGTGAGGATCGTGTTGCTCTCCAAACTGTGTGAAGAGGCTTACTACTGAAGCTCTGATACCATGATAAATTGTGAAGCAAGAAATGCAGAGAGAAAGAATAGAACACAAAACAGTATATTAGAATGTAAGAAGAATAGTACAATGAGAAGAAGTTCTGAAGAGATTACAATGCAATGGGAAATAGCTGAGCTAAATAGGCTCAAGTAAATCAAGAATAGAAAGTACAACTGGCAGTGTACAGTCATCCTGTTGAGGTTACATTATATTTAACATGCAAGCCTCCATTGTGGATGATCTTGTTCTCCTACGATTTCCACTGCAATGGTCAATTAACATTTTAAAACATAGTTCAATCTTATAGAATAACAATGAGGCCACAAGGTCTCACACACTCTATTGTATAGAATCGAATGATGGATTCATATCAAGTCTTCTAGACATAGACCTGTTATCAGAGATACCAATATTGCATAGGATCGAAGAGTGCTATTACTTATTATCACCTTCAATCTTTGGCAGGTATTCGCTATAGAAATATGCTACTATCAATATCGACCATCAACCATATTCAGAAGGTCAGTGCAGTGCTACTTTAATATGCTGATATATGGATTGAATCAACCCAAACAAGCCTACTTTATAGTGGAAATATTGTTGCGTTTGGTCATTAGACATGGCCTCCACAGAGAATTACAAGTACTAGTTCCCTTGAAGAGCCCGACATAGATGAATTCATAATTTCATTCTCAAACATGCTGAAAGAAGGATTTCAATTTTGCAAAAATTCCAACCATTTCTTACACAACCAATCAAAGGTGCCCTCTTTCTGCAACTATTTTTCTTCAAATACTGGTGCAGGAACATTGATCACAAGATCTTTCATAGCCTCTTCCTTGGTGTTTGTTTTAAAAATATTCATGCTGCTTGGTTTATGGTGAATTTCGGGATGTAACTTCCAACACTTCTTCTCCCAATGGCCACTGATTTTGCGGTAACCGAAAAAATTCCTTCTCTTTCCATTCAACAATGCATTTGTGACATGAGGACTTGGAAGGTGTGGTTTCTGTTTTGTCTCTTTTCTCGTGGAATCATTTGTCTTCTTAACCCAAAATTTCTTCATATGATGCTTAGCTACATCATTGTTAGAAGATCTAAAACATAAATCATTATTCTTATTTGTAATGAAAGAATTTGAATGACTTTTATACCTCCCTGAATTGTCCTTGATCTAATGAGGACAAGATGGCTTGATTCCTTTCTTGGAATATGATGGTGAAGAGATGGTTTTTGCTTCAACAACCTTTGAACATTCTCCATTATCTTCCTTTCCATAATCCAAACATGTAAATCGTGGTCTTTGTACCACCTCTAATGGCTTAGTGACTCCTTGAACATGAATTCCAAGTCCACCTCCTCTATATCCCATCTTTGTGAGGAGCTTCATGCCCATGTTAGTTTCATACTGAGAAGAAATTGAACATGAAGAAACATCATATACCTTGGTTTGGGTTTGTGCATCGATGGTAGAAGGCTCTTTATCCTCCATTATTTTAGCATGCTACAACATAGCCAAGAGATCATCCTTGGTTTGAAATTCGAGCTATAATTCTTCAATACTTCCATTGATGACTTCTCCATGAAAATGCAATATCTCTTGAAGATCTTGCTTCTCTTCTTCTGCAACCTGCAAAAGTCTCCTCAACTCTGCATTTTCATCTTGAATGTTGTGATTTATCTTCTCTAATTCTTGAATTCTTTATTCTCACTTTTCGTCTTTGACCATCCTACAAAGTAGTCAACCTGCTCTGATACCACTTGATCTAAATATGGGTGAGCACTTACTTTACAAAAGTTTTCAGTCGAGAATATTTTTCTAACGAATTATGCATAAGGATTAAAGGACATATGAGTCCATTATTAACCATGATTTTAAACAATAATTCATAACACACATGAACTCAATATGGAATAAAGCACATGAAATTACAAGAGAGAGACAACCAATGTTGGTAACGGAGTTCGCCCCTCCTGGGCTACGTCTTCGAACCCGCTTCAATTGGAATATGGATCACTTTCATTCCTTCTTCAAAAGATATTAGGACCTTCTCATAAGTGACTACATAAGAGGTTCCTTCTCCTTCAATGAGGATTTAAGAAGACTACTCACACTCATATCTCTCCATACATCAAGAAGGATAATTCCTTACATGAATAAGTACCTCAATGTTTAGGAGTAGTATCATTATGGCTCTCTAACTCCACTCATTAATTCTTCATTACTCTCCCCCCTTACATAGGGATCACATAAGGAATTATATAGTTTTGCCTCACTCTCTCTTAAAAAAGAGCATTAATTCCTAGATCCACAATAATAGGATCTAATTACAAAAGAGGAAAAACAAGATCCATGAATGTAGGATTTCAAACTCTATTCAAGCACATAATGGGAAAAGTCTCAAAACCACCCAAAGACTCTTCAACCAAGCCCTTGATTCTATCAACCTATAATTGCAATTAGTGGAAAATTGGCATGAGGTGGTTTCTCACATAAAAAACAATTTCCAAAATTATAATCTAATGATAAATACTTGAATCTAGTTTCCCTCACAAGTATTAATCATTTTACATCAAAAGAGAATAATAATGTATGAGTTTTTTTAAAATATCATAAAGAATAATTAAATACATGAGCATCTCATAAAAGCATAAGAATGCATGATACCTTTTTCTCACAAAGCATTAATAAAATGCATGAGAAAATAAAACTCATAAAAACATAAATTCACCATCTTCGCCACTCTACAAACCAACTTGGTGAACAAAGTAAAGTTCCTTCCATGTGTCGAGATCCACCCAGATCTCTCTCTCTCTCTCTCTCTCTCTCTCTCTCTCTCCTGATGATGTTGTATTGGGTTATGGCAGTAGAATACCCTTGTTGTTAAGGGGGAGTGTTGAAATATTGCAACTTCGAAGAATATTCTAATTATATTTGAGTTTTTATCTAATAGATCAAATCCCCTTTTATGGATTGATCATGTCGGGTCTTGTATAAGACACAATCCCATTTTGTGGATTGATCAAGCCTTAGTTATATGGTGGTGTTTGTACAGTCGTCCCCTAGGGTTTAATAAAGTGGTTTTGACCATTATTGGAAGAAGTTGGCCCCTAGGGTTTAATAAAGTGGTTTTAACCACTATTGGAAGAAGACGACCCTAATTGGTGAAGAGACATAACCCTAGCACCTCCACAACTAGTATTTATAAGTGAGAATGGTGCCTCACTTGTTCACTCACTCAATCACTCATCTAGTGCACAAATTTTGAAGGTAGTTGCAGTTGCAAGAAGGAGGATAGAGGCACATGCACAATCTTGGATTATCTTTGGTGTTTTGGTCTTAGTCTTGGCATTGTATTCGCAATCTATTATTGAGGTAGTTTTTGCTGGGTTTTATCCCCCGTGATGGGTTCCCAAGAAAAAATGGTGTGTACCTTGTCATTGTGTTTCTTTTAGTGATCCTCTTTATATTGTTTCTCTAGTAAATCATAAATAATATAATAACAACATTAAAATTTAACATGGATCGGGTGCTAGCAATTCGATTTCAAAATGGAGGAAATGTTTATTTTATTAAACATATTTACTACACTTATATTTTGATATATTGTTTCAAATATAAGCCACATGAAACTCATGGTATATTTTCATACATGGGAAAATGATTATTATGTTGAATGTAATACTCCACTAGCAAATAATGTGGGACATGTTATTTTCGGTGATAAGTGTTAAATTTGCATATTGTTGTTATGAAATTTATATGAGAGGTCGATTCAACTTTGATTTTGGAAATGGTATATGGATATTGTATATATGATGATTGATGTCCTATGTTTGGAACAATTTTTTTGGGAGTTGGAATTCCCCTAAATTTAGTTGTGGTTGATGGAATTAAATGTGAAAATAGGGGAAGCAACGTGCATTTATTGCACGTCATTTTTACCCTACCTCCAGGCTACCACCTTTACTTTCTTATCGTATTCATTTTTTCTACTCTGGTTAGCAACACCTCAATTATGCTCAGCTTTTGAAAAAAAAATAGTTGTTCTCTTTATCTTTCTGGCATTCTTCTCATAGGTATGTTGGATCTTATCTCTCCATTCATGATGGTTATCTCTGCTCCAGATAAAATTATTTTTTTGGCTCTTAGAGTTTGCATGCAACTTGTGTTTGTTTTCCAAAGTTTGTAATCGATTTTTTGTGGGCATTTTGGCCATGTAATGCATAGTTTGATTTGGGTTTCTTCCTGTTGGAATTTAAATATTTCAAACTGGCAATATTGTTCGACATTTTATTTGATGTATAGGGTAGTATGTTCTTGGAGAAAAGGTGGTATTACTATGACATGGCTGTTGGAAAATAACTGTGGGTGAAGGTGTTTGGTTTCTCTCATTTCATATGATTAATTTTGAGGGTTTCCTCTACAAAAACAAATATACGGTCGGGACTTGTGACTATTGCCTAGCACCCTCACCCTAGAGGATGTGTATTCTTATTATTACCATGTCTTGGATGTTATGGATGGCCTCTGTGTTTTATCTTGTTGTCATTTTAATGGGAATGAGTCAATTTTTCTTTTCCTGTATCCTACGTTTCAAACCTTACGCCCATATGTCTTATCCAGTCCTCGTTTCCCTTTACAATATACAAGAAAGTGACTAAAATAAAATCCAACTTCGAATTTTTGTTTAACTATTCTACCCACAGAACCACGACTCGCTTGTTTTTTACCCATGAGGAAATTCCGTCGACTTGAAGTTGATGAGGGTTTGATGCTCACCATGTTCACACTAGGGTTTCAAACCCAATCTGTTTGCAGTTGTTATTGGAGGTTGTGATGCAAATGATGGATTTATGTTTCTCTTCCTCTCATGATTTTTTGAGTTATTCTATTATGATTATGATCGAGTCAATTGTTTTATAAACAATCTACTACAAAACATTATGCTATTTTTTAAAAAGAGAAGTGAAATTCACAGGTTTGATAATCATGTAATTTTTCCTTGAGTTGCGTAGTTTAAAATGATTGTTTCCAGGTTATGGATTCTATGTGTTGAAGTTTAAAAGAGAGCTATGGCACAAACATAATTTGGTGGAAGTTTTGGAAACAAATGTACATGGAAAACAATGGATATTCAAATGATTTTGTGGATATTGGAAATGGTGATCTTAAAGTCAATGAATGTTTCTTGTAACATAACAGTGACCACTAGTATTCCCATTCATTGTCTCATTTTTCTCTCATTATATGTACGCCACCTTCCCAATAATATTTAATCCATCCCCTATTCTATTATCTTGAATTTCAATTTAAAAGGAGGATGATGCTTTTAGTTGGAAATTGTGATATGGATATTTTATTTTGGAAGAAAAAGGACTCTGTGTTTTGCTTGAACAATATTCATTGTTGATTCCCGTCCATGCTACCATTTTTCATTCATTATAAAGCCCCTCATATTCTAAATGACCCTATCATTCCAAGTTCAATTGCAGTTGATTATTAAATTCGATATTTGGTGGGTTGTGTCAATGGATGGATTGCATATGCTTATGTTGTGAATGATAGAGCTAACATCTTGATTTTATTTAGGTAGAGTATTAGTGAATGGATTTTTATAAGTTTTCATATTCTGATTGGAATATTTCTTTAGGATGAGTTTGTTTAGTAGGGGAAGCAATGGCAAAGGTGAAAACAGAGGTAGAGGAAATAATTGGCAAAGAGGCCATAGAAGGCCACGATTTTCAATACATTTTTCCGTTAATCCGCAATAACTAAATCAAATTTTCCAAGATGGGTTTTTTAATCTAGTTGGCCAAATATTTCTGCAATCTAGACCTGAGAGGCCTCCATTCTAGCCACACCAAAATTTCTCTTGTATTCATGTTCCCCCTCATGTTTCTATGCAGCCAGAACCACCTGCCAATGATGGATAGCAAGAGATCGTCCACCAACCTACTATAAACCATAATGGGTGGCCTACAATATCATTTCCATTTTCACCTCCTCCACTTCCATTTAATCCAAATGCACAAGCTGATCGTATTGATTCACCAGCCTAGTCTTCACATGCAATCAAAAGAATTAAAACCACTATGCCCAAACTAGAGATTGAAAAAGGGAAGGAAGTGGCCAATTCCCATAAATATTATGAAAATTCATCTGAATCAGTGACCTCCCATCTCCACCTCAAGGATAATTTATCCCATGTCATCAATGAAATCCATCCTAAAGGTTCCAATCGGCCTAAAGTTGCTACATAAGGAAAAGCAATAGGAAAATCAAAAGAGAGCTGGAGTGAAAAGAGGCAAACTTCCTCTCATAGAAAATATGCAAGATACCAGATATATAAAATATGCAGAACATAAACGAAATGCTAGAAATAACAGAATAAAAGTATAATATCCAGCATAATCTTCACAATACACAGAAATGATATACGAAATAGCAAC
>JASDQU010379388.1:0-11251 GCA_032191745.1 Picea mariana | reverse complement strand
ACTTAATATCTTGAGCCTTGTATTTACATATGAGTAATGGGGTTTAGGAATAGGATGATGGTAAAAAGTAAGAATCTTTAGGTCATTTCTACATGCATGATAAAACCCTTAGTGCTAGTCCGTAGGAGGGATTTCCCACCCACAACACATACCATTCCACTACCCCACCGTTCCATCATCTCAATCGTCCATTTTCACACAACAAATCTATGTCTTATCTCATCACACTCCCTGATGTACATTTAATACAATTTCCCCGAAAATGACTAAAATTGGTTAAGTGTTAAAATCTGTTATTAATGGTGATCTTGTTGAGAAATTTCCTCATCAATTCTAAATTTAATTTGTATTAACGATTCATTGAATCAATAGCCTCAAATCATATTTTGATAAAAAGGTTTACTTTGGTAATAACATTTAGAAATCATTGTACATTAATCCGTCAACCTGATTAAGTATGACAACCAAAAGAAATGAAAAATTATTTGGAGATACCATCAACTCACTTGGATGAGGAGATCATAGGATTCAATGGTCGAGATCATAAATATATTACTCTTTATTGCCACTTTCAATGAAGAGTTCAAACTAGATTTGGACATCAAGAATCGCTCTAGCAGATTGTGTTCCATAATTCTACTATCTCAAAGAGTTGGTTTTGTGGAGTATTGATAAATTCGACAAGATTCAGAGAATAATTCAGTTACAAGGGGAGTCTCCTATTTTCTTAGCACCTTCGGTCTTCAAGAGAATGCTCAGACTTCTAGAGATGATGATGAATTTCAAAGGTGATGAATCCAAGGAATTTCCAAAGGCAATGAATGGAGGATTGGATGTGTTACGCGATTATATTAAAGACCCAACAATCATGCCAGAGGACCTTTCAAGAATTCAAGACAATTCATTAAAGCATCCCTATCAAGAAATGGGATGTTTATTCGCTAGAATAGTCGGAAAAGAGTCTACATCTACTATTCCTAGGCTCTCCCTGTATATCATGTACTTTTCAATTCATGAAAAACTAATATTTGATTGTGCAAAGATTAACTCCAATAAATTATCTTTTTAGTTTGAAAATTTGAAAAAAAGTAAAAAGTTTTACATGGCCTCATATCTGATTTTTTACATTACATACCATCACATCTTCAAGGACTTGGCTTCCATAGTTTGAATAGAACAACTTAAGGCATTTTGGTTAAAAATAATCAAGAAATTAAGGGATATGTTGGTTGAGTGTGATACTATAAGTGTTAAAAGAGGAGAGTTGTATTTAAATTTAATTGAATTGGATTTTGCTGGATCAATAGGAGATGTGGATGATCCACACCTAATATTGAATTCTATACTTATACCAAAAGAACAATTTGAAGAAAAATTAGACTAATTGAAGACTGTAACAATTGAGAATTTTAATGACTTGATCTAGTATCCAAAGACAAAAGTGGAAAGTTGGCTAGTTAGTTATGTAAATAAAAATGAAGACGTTGAGGATACCCTACACCAAATTTTGATGGAATTCAAAGATATGTAAAATTTGTTGTTTGATATCAAATTAAGGAAATAAATAACCATGGCACCAATGAGAGATTATATTGAGAATTGGTTAAAGAAAGCCTTAACTAAAATAACTGAAATAGATCAAGAAGAGGCAGTTGCAACCGACCAAGGAGTTCCAATGAAGGACAATGTAAAAGGCACACCAACAAGAAAATAGTAAAGAGAGAGAAATTCCATCATAGTAAGTAAAGTGATCACTTTTCATAATTTCCTATCTTTCATGCTTCTCATTCATGAATCATTCAGTTGTGTCTTTTCAATATTTCTTGAGAAATCATAACCAATATTTGATTGTCTCCTTTTTCTTCTTCCAGGTCCAATCCCCGTATATTTTCTTTTATGGTCCATGGGAGCCCCATCCCAATCCATTTGAACAAACATAGAATTTCAGATTTATTGTAAAAAAAATTATTATTTTTTAACTCCCCAGAGAACTACCTTGAGGTGTAACTTTAATGATTTCTCAAACTCTGAGTTTATGAGCACGATATTTTTGAAGTGCACCTATCATATTCGCTTATGTTTTATATGAATACTCTTTTAAATTTCTTGTTATTGTGGACTTATATCTTTCTGTCGTATGAATTTGATTAAACCTTATTATGATGTGATGGATTAGAGGAATGCCTTATTTTCATATGATGGTTTCTTTATTTTTGTATAATATTATGTATATATTATATTTCAGTCTTTGAAAGATTCCTAGTCCTTATCTCAGGAACGTTTCTTTGTGAATACATGTTTATATTGCAAACAATTATTTTTATTTTATTTTAAGAAGTAAATATTGGGGTTTTCTATTTAGTATTCGCCTATTTTATAACTTAATCCAAGAACATCAAGCTATATCTTCCATATTATAATAGAGGAGTACTACCTCTATAAAAATGCGGGGGGATTTTATCCTTGTGAGGTTGTTGTTTGGATATTGACCAATCTGAACATCAACAACTTTTTCAGTGACTGGTTCTTCTGTAGGTATCCCTTCTTTCATTATGTCTACCTTCTTCCTCATATCTTGAGCCCGATCCATTCTTTGCTTGCCTCTGCAAATGATTTAGGCTTTGCATCACTTGAACATTTATTTGATTCTTCTCCTCTTGTGATCTCATTATCCTTTCATTGTCAGCTCTATAAATTTTCACTTCCATTCTCATACTTCTCATAGTCTCCACCAATTATATTGATTCCATTCTTCTCCTATGTCCATTAGATTTTGTTTGATCATTACCCACATTGATATTTTGACCTTTGGATTCTCTCTCATGACTATAGGATTTCTATGCATCGTCCATGTCCCTGATATGAAATCCTAGGATGGAATTGATCCGCTTATACCTCTAATTCTACAAAATGTGCAAGAATTGTCATTTTTGTTTGAATTATGCATATTATAATTTTTTTTATCAATTTATGCTATAGGTGCTTCTTCTTCTCAATTCCTGAAGAATTATATCATAGTTATCCAAATTATAAAAATCTAAGGTTATTATCCTCTACATCATATTCCCACTAACTATTCTTATGCCCCAATCCAATCTATGAGATGAAAGTTATGGCTTCTTTAAAAATCCATTTTCACTCCATTTATGCATTTTCTCCACTGGTACAATTTTATTGGAAGGTCAACTTCTGTCCACTACAGAAGAAGATCCATTAGGAACCAAGAAAATTTTTGTATTGGGAACTGATAATACTCATGATGGTGAACACACAAAAATATTCATATTCTCCATTTGTTTCTCTAGTAATATTCTACAACAATATGGAATCTGCAACTTTATCATTTTTAAAAATTTTCCGGACTTGAAAATTTTAGCAAAACTAGCTATGTCTCAATTTGTGCACTTCTGGAAAAAAATCATTAAAACAAATTTGTTTTTATTGATGAGTATGCAAAATGTCAAGTAAAGAAAATTTTCCAATTTTGTGATTTGGGATAACTTTTCCTTTGAAAATCCCAAAAATCCCCCCAAAATGGCTTAGAATAGTGGATTTTGGCCTATTTCAACTTCCCCATTCCAAACCCCTTAGAATTTATCAATTTATTCATGGTTTGTTTCCATGTGTGATTTCCGAACTCTCTCCAAATATTTCAACTCAATCTAGATCTCTATCACTGAACTGGATCAAGATATTTGAAAACCACTATTTTGCAATTTCTGACAAATCCAAGCATAAATGGACAGTGTTCCTATCCAAAACTTTTGTATCCTCCTTACTGCAAAAAAAACATAGAAGGTTCGTATCAATCAAATTTAATCTTCTCTAGTTATGGCCAAATAAGAAAATGGCTCCAAATGTTTTTTTTTTTAAATTGTAGGACAATTTTTCCTACAAGGAAATATGTGAACATGGTTGATGATGTGGCACAATGGATCCACATGGAATCCTAAGAGGATTCCATGTCACCTCTCCAACCACATGGTCATGCCCCATCATCCTCCTTTACCTCTTGCTTTAATATAAAATTAAAATAAAAAAATCATTAAATACGTGGCCCCATCATACCGACTTCCATATGGTACCACTGTAGTGGCCCATTTCACCGAAGGGGTCCACTTCCACACCTACCACAATTCCACATGGAACCCATACATACACTTTGGGGATGGGTGGGTCCCATCCCACACCTTACCCCCTGGCACCCAACCCATCCTCACCCCAGATCTAACGACCAAGATCAGAGTATGATGATGGGTTAGGTCAATATCACATCTTCCACATCAGTTGACACATGGCCTCCACATCACCACTTCCATCATGTATGAAAAATACCTAAATTACCCAAAATTCATAATTTTTTTAAATTTTCAAGAATGCCTTATTTCAGAATTTTTGTCAAGGCCGCCATGGAATTATGTAATTAATCTTCCCTTAGTCAATTTTGATTCTAATAACGGATATTTTTTTCAATTCTCAACCCCTCGACATTAATTTTGGCTCTGCCTCTACACAAGATGACTTGCAAATTGACCCATATGGCCCAAGCTCTTCCACCGTGCTCTGATACCAATTTGCAATGTATCCAGACCACTAGTTTGGGCCACATTATTGTGGAATATATATGAATACCAAATTGTAATGTACCCACTACCCGGGTACCTCTAAATTCACCTTCTTTCCAGGCAAATTCTAATTTCTATTACCAATCTTTACTTAAAAGAGGAAACATGAAACCGATGCATGAAATTAACAAGAACATGTTGAACCATAAAGGAAACGATCAACATGCCATGCACAACATTAACATCAAGTATGCACAATACAAATACATCTTAGAGATAATAAATACAAAGCGAAATATAAATTACACATAAATAATAGAGAGCACTTATCTTTTCAAATAAACCTTCACCATTTGAATGCATATGTCAGATGTTCCATTCAACCATAGACATTCTTGTTCTAGTTCTCAACAGCAGGTCACCCCTGAGCCAAGTTTACGAATCCACAAGGATGGGTACTAGGCCAAATCTAACACACACAACTGGGCATCATGCTCTCATAGTTTTCCCAACCACACAACAATCCTAGTTTACCAAATCTCTTTCCCTTTAGTTGCACAACCCAAGGAAATGAACCCCTTTCTCTACAATGCAGTCCCTCATGTTGTTCCAATTCTTTTCTAGAGATCTAGTGCTACTGGGAAAGAAATATCAATTTTGGAAACTCAAGGATTCTCAATTGTGGATGGTTCTTTCACAATTTCCATCATTCTCATGCACATAGATATCCATTCCATCATGGAATAATCAATTATTACTTACAACCAACAAGCAATGACTCTTATCTTCCCACAATTAATTTCCCATGCCCAGACCAAGAGCAAGAATGAATGAGGAACAATTAACAAGGAAAAAACCAATGAGTAACCCCCAAACAATCCAACAGTGGGGTTTATATAATTACATGAAATAAAGGATCACATGTCCTTCCCCAAAGAAGTTCATGTAATCACTTTTCCCAACTAAAACCAAGATGGGTAAATAAAATCTAATAAAATACTTAGCCCCTTTAGCCCCCTCTCTAGTGGAATCATAACCCCCTATCTTTGTCCTTGTATCTCTTGCAACCAATAATGTATTTTATTAATATATTAAAAGTATTACCTTTATAGACACTCCGACCTTTCAACTTTATAGGAACTACAACCTTTCATGAATAAACAAAATACAATATTAATCCAGGGAATCAAAACCAGGGTATTACAATACCAGGCTACAATAGTTCATTGCTAATACAAAGATTGTAAGGATACATTCCCATCACAATTTCACTAGTAGAAATTTTCTAGACTTTTAGGAACCAAGTTTAGTCTATTTTGTAGCTTACAACTTATCACTTAGTAGGCCAATAACATATTTTGCAAAATTATATTGATTAAAACAACCACACTAAAATGAAATTCAATTATGTACTATACCATTCCAAAATCTAAGCATTATAACCATCTAATCTATTTACACTGTCTAGGTGTACTAAAGTTGAGACAATCCACAAATTCCACTTATAGGAATCTTGCTGTTCCTTAGGACATGGATGACTTATTACTACAATACAAGGCCTGCCCAAAGGTCTTCAACACTCAAGCCATTGAGACAATTACCTCAAACCCCATTATAGTTTAAATTACCAAGGATGATTAAGATCAACAAGACTAATGTGACATATTATGAAATCCCATTCACTATAATACATCAAGCCATAACAATATCTTAATATCTCTTCAATGACCATATTCACATCACTAATGCCTAGGCTATAAAAATTGTGGATTCTACTCAAATCAAGCAGCTTTCTAAGCGTTCATTTGATAATAATTATTACAGCAACTAGACCCATAAGTTTTAGATGTTCCCTGTAATTACTTTCCTCCAAGGATTTATCATTGACAAAAAGGCTATTAATGTAACCATGCATACAATTTCTCAATCATTCAATAGGAGATATATGAACACATTAGCCAACCAATAATAGGGATGAGGGACTTATCTTATTCAAACTTGTTTCTCCATCCAATTGACTAAGTGTGAGAATCTTTTCACTCAACTGTAGGCACATATGCACTATGTCTTTCTACATTCAACCAACCCCTAGCCAAAACATGATACCACAAGGGTGAATTATTGGCCACACTTATATACTATTGGACAATTAACAGTCTCAAACAATAACTCACAGGAAATCACCTTGTTGATCTCTTGGGAACTCCACAACTATTAGGCACCCCCTTTGTTTCCTTTGCATAGCACAAGAGTGTGCCCTCTTCGCTTCTACACAGTTCCTTGAGAAACTCCTCTTTCCAATGCTTTCTTGTGTGCCTAGTGAGGACCTAAATTTTCTACCCCTAACTCCAACACTTGCATAGGATTTCCATGCCATTCAAGTGTTGAACCTAGGATTTTTAAATTGGTTTCCTCATTGACAATCTCCTTGTTCATGTCCCTTCTCTTTTCTACTCAGTATGCATGCCTATAGATATCTTCTCAACTCGTACATGCTATTTCTCATGCACACATTCATCTTTGCTACTCCTACAACCACATGCACAGGCTTTCCTTCCTTGTCCAACAAAAATGATCTCCCCATCCATCCATAGTTTCCCTTTCCCATGCAACTCACCCAACAATGTTGGAAATGGTTTATAGGGTGTTGGGAGAGGTTTCTATAAGGTGATTTGACCACACCTTTCATGAGCCCCATCCTTAAGTACTATTCCCATTCCTCTCATAATTGTGGAAGGTGGCTCTTCCACTAATTGTAGTCAATGATTGACTTGTCAAGTCAATAAGGGAAAATGGAGGATAATTCCCAAGTTTCAAAAGAAACAGTTTGACAAGGGTTGTTAGGTATATTATTAGGGTTGTTAGGTATTTATTAGGCATATTGAACCCCCTTCTTGGACCCTTCAATATTCCTCACTTGTGCTATCATGGTCCCTATAGGCTCTCATGCCTCAGTCAACTAATGGAATTTTATTATTATCCGAAGGATATAATGTATACAATATTAATGTGTCTATATAATCATGACATCACAATTAATTATCCAAAAGGATATTAAAACAAGAATTAGCATAACCAATTACACATTTAATTAGGGGATTCAAAATGGGTATGTCATAATCGCCTCCCCCTAGAAGGAATACCTTCCTGGGTGTCTTCATTATTGTAGCATTACACCATCCCTAGTGTTCTCATTTGTTGCAATAACATTTGCAATATCTTTCACTCTTCAACTACACCAACATTGTCATCCTTCAAGTGTTGAGGGGATTCTGCAGTGTAACATATGAGATATCTTTTTTTGGGATCAACTAAATAGAGTAAGTCATTAATATATGACCCTTATCCATGAGTATTAGTCACAACTCACCAATTTCTCATGATTTTGAACAATACAATCATCACTCATTAAATTGGGTGATGCTCACATGGGTGACGATGATCTATATTTATAAATGGAGCGAAATGAAACACATATGTATAGAAAATAAATACACAGAGATACAGTAAAACTTGACTTCTATTAATTAAGAGAATATGTTAAAACTATAAAAATGCACACTGAAATAAACTTGCTTGAATGGTGACAACTTATCTCTGAGAAGAGATGTGATGAATATGCTCATTTGCAAGAAGATGGTTACAATGAGACTCCAAAGGCCTTTTTAACATAAATCATAAATGAGAAAACTATAAACATCCAAAAACCTAACCCTAGGAGATGAAGTGCCAAAAGTCATGTGGGCCTCGATGGGGTAAGTTGGTACATCAACTTCTCAGGGTCATAACTTTTGTAACGATCTTCGTTTTAGGTGTACGATAGATCATTGGAAAGAACTATCCGAGGAATACACATGTTTTCATAACACTATGTATAAATATTATAGTGTGACTATGCCACGCCCAAAAAATGTTGTTTAGGGCATCAAAACGACCCTAGAAGTTTAGGACCCAGAAAACTAGGAAAAAACTTCCAAAATGAAAACTATTCTTTGAGATAATGGAATAGGTGGGTGGCCACCGATATTTATATGGATAATTCTTCCCCCTTAGGAATAAACAAACTCCATTTCATTGATTTCCCCCATCAGATGGGGAAAATTCTGTTGAAATTGTCCTCGGGTGAGCTACTTGCCTTAGTGCAGGATCCACCCTACTTTGACAACCCGATAAATATGGATCCTTTGTTGTCAAGTGTCCTTAATCTGAGTGTCCTTGATCTGATAAATGGATTCATAGTCAATGCAGTCAGGGTTGAGCTCTGTTGGCGTCAAATTCTCTATGACCTATGATGTGTCCAATAATGGTGGGAAGTATGGTCGAAGGAGTTCCACATTGAACACGGGATGTAGGCCAAGGAAGGGGGGAATACTTAGCTCAAAATTATTGTCACCCAAATCCTTTTTGATGGTGTAAGGTCTATAGAGAAGTGGACGAATCTTTTGATGGGGTCCTATAAGAAACTCTTTCTGCAAATGCAACCAGACCTTGTCTCCCACCTGAAACTTGTGCAACACTTGGTGTTAATCATGACGTTGTTTGTACTTAACATTAGATTTCTATAAAATATCATGGACCTGTTGTTGGATGTGATGAATTCATTCAATAAAATTAGTGGCTTTGTCAGCCTCAGATTGAGCATGGGATGATTCTTCTTGTGTGGATGCAAGGGGTAGTGCAACATCAATGGGACCCAATGGTTGAAATCCCAACCCCTCATGAAAGGGACTGTGGTTGGTTGAGCTATGGAGGGATTTGTTGTAGTTATGTCGAAAATAGGGGAGACTCTCATCCCATGTGCGCAGATGTTTGGAGTTGTACATGCCCAATATATGCACGATCATTATGTTGACGACCTTTGTTTGGCCATCAGTTTGGGGGTGGAAGGAGGTGGATTTGGTGAGTTTGGTGTCCAACAGTGACCAAAGGATGGACCAGAATGTGTTGAGGAACTTGTTGTTTTGATATGATATGATGGCATGTGGTATCCCAAAGTGTACCCACACTCGTTCGAAGAAGAAATTGGTAGTGGCCTCCATTGTGATATTCTTCTTGCAGGTTGTGAGGATGGCCATCTTAGAAAACCGATCAACCACCGGAAAAACACAGTCATTTCCCTGCTTGGTTGAAGGAAGGCCCAACATGTAATCCATCAATATGGATTCCCATGGATTTCCAGAAGTAGGAAGAGGGGTGTACATGCCTTGCTTCTCATCGGATGGTTTGGAAATGGTGCAGGAAGTGCAAGACCCGATATACTTGTTGAGGTCATGTCGAAGTTTCGGCCAGTATAAATTCTACTGTAGTATTGCCATGGTATTTTCCATGCCAAAATGTCCTTCCATATGACTATAGTGAGATTCCCAAATCAGCTTTGCATGCTCACTTGAAGGAACATAGAGGTGGCCTAGATGGCATAATATTCCACCCTAAATATGAAATTCAATGGCAGTCGCACTGGTGTTTAGCATCTAGTAAGTGGTAGCGAATTCAGGATCGCTCTTGTAGAGTTGGGGCCACCTGGATGCCTCATGGCCACCAGATTGGAGCACCATGGTTAACTCTACAACTGGAGGTTGACTGAGGTAGTCAACAACACAATTGGCTTTCCTTGTCTTACATTTGATGTTGATATGGAACCTCTACAAGTATGTGGACCAATTTTGATGGTAGTCATTATGTAATTTTCCTTGTGTCTATATGAACTGCAGAGGCTTGTGATCAGTTTGGATGATTCTCTTCTTCCCGAGAATGTAGTGCTTCCATTTTTAATAGACTTGAACGATGGAATACATTTCTTTGTCATAGGTGGGGGTACTTAAGGATGAAATATGATAATGTCTCACTATCATATTCCAGAGGATGACCATGTTGAGTGAGGACTATGCCCACGACATTGTATGAAGCATCAGTCTCAATCTCAAAAGGTTACTGCAAATCGAGTAAGGAGAGTAATGGAGCTAAGAATGGGTGATGTTTCAAATCATCAAACTCTTATTGTTGTGACTTACCCCACACAAACTTTTCCTTGCCACCACCCTTGTGTAGAATTCCTGCAGAAACCCCGATAGATCTAGAATTCTAGTTAAATTGAACACATACAATTTGTTGATATTCAAGAGATGAGAGAAAGTTTTTTCTCCATAAATCAGAGAATTATATTAATAAAAAATGAATATACATGAGAAACCAACCTCAAAAAGAAGAGAGGAGGTGAATATATAGAATTTCCAACATAGAAATTCTAGTCAAAAAAGCTAGAAAAAGCTAAAATAGGTGCCATAGGCTAAGGGAGACCACATAGTTTGACCTAGACCACTAAAGACACATGTCACACACTCATTAATTCCCAAAAGAGTCAAGTGGTGTGCATTATATCACTTAAGCTCACTTAACTGACAAGAGAAGCAGTTCCAACTCACTTAACTGACCCGAAATAGCAGTTACTAATAATAGTAAAGGCAAAAATCATTAATTAAGGAATAAATCTCTCACTCAAAGAGGAGGTACACATTCCCCAATAATGGATGAGTTTTTTCATGGGGGAGTTAGAATAAATCAAGAATAAATCAAGAAAATCAAGAATCGGGAGTTGAGTCTTCATCTAAAAATAACAATTTTCCCTAAAATCTAGGGATGAGGCGCCCTTCTTCTCTATGTGGCCAAATTAGGTGAAATAAAGTGTG
>JASDQU010379383.1:0-11251 GCA_032191745.1 Picea mariana | reverse complement strand
ATCTCCACAAAAGATAAAAACTATCTCTAAAATCCATATACTTTGGACATGCCTCTAAGTCTTACAAACACCGGATTGATAATAAATGCACTCTAATTTACTTAGGTAGATCTGGAGCTCAACAGGGTTGACCTATTTGCAGGATTGCACCTTATCTCGTGGGAAGAAGGGGCTAAAGGCCCAGAAGGTAAAAGCAACTGGTAAAAGACAAAAGCCTAGAAATAAAACCTCGAGATGCTTCACCCAGGGATCCCCGAGAAGGCAATAAAAGGCCTCTCAGCAAGAAAAAAGAGGGAGCCGGAAAATAACAAACAAGACCTAGTGAGAGGATAGGGGGTCTCATCACGAGCCAACCTATTAGGTTCATGGGTACCTAACAGTATGAGATTGCCACCATCTCGTTACCATGCCAGGGAAGTGACCTTTGGTTGTATGGCCAAGGGAAAGGGGGTCTCATCACGAGCTAGCCTTCTCATCTTTGTGAAAGTACTTGTGGGTAACACTGTCAGCTCTGGTCACCATGCCAAGGCAGTGTCCTCTGGTTAGGCCTTGAATAAAAAGAAAAAGAAGAAGAAAAAGAAAATAAAAGAATAAAGGTAAGAACGGGCTTGGAAAAAATGCATCCATGACAGGTACAGCTCGCCTTCTACGAAGGCACCCACAGATAACATTATGCATCCTTGGCCCTCATTGCACCCACATGTCTGGACATCCCCTAGCCACATAACCTCACTTACATGGCTTGGATGAAATCTTTCTGGTAACTTTCCTTTTCTTGTGGACACTAGCCCAATAGGATGTCTTGTCTTTTTCTCCAATCTTGTATTGCAGGTTTTTGTAATGTCTTTGCACTATTGACTGATGTGTTAGGGTTTTTATGCATATGTTTAATAATATTGATGATGAGATGTGATTAACATTGCTATGATCCCGGTGACTGATGAGCCCATGGAGGGCGTAGCTTTTGATGTGCAGGACCAGGCCCAACGGACAACTACCATTTGGACCGGTACACATGGGGAGATGACCAATTCAGACCTCCATGGGGCTAAAGAGCCCACCAGATGGATGTTGAGACCCCATCAGGGGGTAGAGACAGGATGGAGATGGATCAGGGCTTTTTCACCAGAGAGGAAGAGGACGTTCCATAAGAGCCAATCCGACAGGACTAGACCTAGGGGGAATGACCCCTTTTCAGTGGAACGCTAGCCTTGGAAGGCTTAGGACGTATCCATCTTCACCATGACGTCATCCAGCTTCATGGATGCTTTTGGAAGCAGACTGGGCAACAGTGGCACGTGTGGCATGTTGGAGAGGCCCCTGGGGGGCTAACGTTTTGCTCCTTGGTGTCTCATTTGCCCTAGAAAGGGCTAGCGCCTCCCTTGAAGAGGATTTCACTCTCATTTTTACTTGATTAGGGMTTTTTACTTAGCATTTAATGTAAAAACAGTATTATTTTGACATTATGGCCTTGTCGGCCTTTTTATGACCTAAAAGGTAAAATTAGGTCATTGATACACTATATATTGAGGGTTTTGACTCTCATTTTTATCATCAATTATCACTCACTCATAGTGAGGTCTGATTTTTAGCACCCTATTGGGGTTTTTGGCTGAACTAGTGATGTGCACTTGTTGAAGGAAGAGATTTTTTGGCATTTATGGTGTTTCTCTTGAAGGAAGGTGTTACAACTAGGGTTTGCATGGTTATTTCTTCATGAATTTTAAGTGTTTTTTCTGCAAAACTTCTTATTGAATGGTTGTAGTTTAAATTTCTTGCATATTGCTTATAAATTTGTTGAATCAAAACCCTAGGTGACAAGCACACAAGTAGGTCCTTGTCTCATGTCCCCTGATAGAAAAACCTTTGGCCATTGAAAGAGAGGAAGAGAGCCTAGCCGTAGCTACACTCTTTGTTTCTCTTTCCCCTGTGCTAGCCGTACCTTGTAAAGTCCAAGAGAAGGAAGACGTCCTAGGCCTAGGTTATCTACACCTGGGGTCGTTTTTCTTTAGGATTTGAAGAAAGAGCCTTGCCGCAGCAACACTTTCCCTCTTTAAGCCTTCTCGTCTTGACTTTGTGCTTCATCTAAGCTAGCCGTTTGCCGGGAAGGAGGAGAGAGCACGAGGCCTTGCTTTTGCAACACCGGAGTGAGCCTCTCTCCCCTAGGGTTCTGTCTTTGAGGCCCTGCTTTAGCAGCAACTTGAAACTTTTCCCTCTAGTGCTTTTAAATCTCGTCTCCTTCAACCTGTGTGTCCTTCACTTTTTGACTCCATTTAACCCTAAGGCACTGTTCTCCAGCCTCAAATGTTGAAGTAGAATTGGATCTAAAACACTCTCAAACCGTTTTTTGAATTGAAACCCTAACTACATTAACCCTAACCTACTAACCCTAAGTTGTTGGCATCATCTTTGAATATTTCATCTTATTTGCAGCAACGTTTTTTCTTCTGAGTAATTGAATGATAGTTGAAGGCATTAATTGATTTAAGAGGTTGTTTGTTGTATTGAATGCTATATCATTCTAGTATTTATTGATGAAGTGACATTACTACCATTACTATTTTGTAAACATTGACTTTGTCAACATTTACTTTTAATTGCTCATATTGAACATCAGATAGTCTTTAATATATATGAAGTACTGACCAAGATTGCACGTATCAGTTTCCTTGTTGTATTGTCTCAAGCAGGAGCTTTTCTTTTCTTTGGTTATACCTTGTTATTGGCTGTTTAGCCGGGACTATCTGATTGGCGATGATCTGTGAAAGGGGGAACTTGTCCTTGTCCTATTATCCTTTTCCCTTTCAAAGCCCCAGGTCACCGGGGACGTCCCCCCTGGGCCTAGCCTCCCTAAAAAGAAAGAACCTTCCCATCATGGTGACATTGGGTGGGATAGGTTCTTATTACGCCAGTTTGGCCCTCTACCTTACAGCCTTTTGTCCTAGCTACAAACTATGCGATAACATTTTGGCGTCGTTGTCGGGGAACACTGAGTCAATTCTCCTCAGACGACAAATCTTTTTGGTAAGCCTTGCCTCAGAGCCTTATCTTACAAGCTTACCTGGTGACTCCACTAGGGTGTTTTCCCTTTTCTTTGGTAGTTTCAAGTAAACTATCTGGCGACTCCACAAACCAAAAAGAGGTTTAGTAATCCTCCTTTGTCTTACAGAAGGAAGCCTCCCAGGAGCTCTCCTATTGTCAAAACACTCTTCAGAAAAAGCCTTCCTTTAAGAATCATGTCTAGCTCTCAGACCGCTACAACGAACCCAGCCAACAATCAAAGACAATGGTCATCTACTCTTTTTAAACCGTTAGACATGTCAGCCATACCAGGCTACCCTAGGCAAATGCCACCCAAGTATGAGAAGTGGTTGCCTAAATTCACCAGTACTGATGCAATCAGTGCCGAAGAGCACATGAGCAACTTTTGGGCATTTTTCCAGCTCCATCCCATTAGTGATGATGCTAAAGATTTAGTCATGAAGTTGTTCTCCGCTACTCTTTATGATGCCTCAAGGCGTTGGTACCTGAGCCTTCCCAATGGAAGCATCAAAACCATGGATAGACTTGAAGAGGCCTTTCTCAAAAGATGGAGTGTCAAAGAAGACCCAAATATGCTCCTCACTCGACTGAATAACCTTGCCAAATATGAAAATGAGTCCATTCGGGAGTTCCATACTAGATTTGAGACCTTGCTGCATAGGATCTCCACAAGCCATCATCCGAAAGATGACTACCTCTTCCATGTTTACACCAGATCTTTCAATGGCCAACTAGGGTGTCTTCTCAGAGATAAAAACCCCTAGTCTATTCAAGAAGCCCAAGAGCTCGCTACTAAAATAGAGGGGAACCTCCTTTCATCCAAGATTGAGCCTTTTGCTAACCCAAGGGGGAGAATAGACACTAAACCAAAAATAGTTCACAATGTTGAGCCTACTTCAGATCTATGTACAAGTATCACCAAGCTGCAAGCCTCCATGGACGGTATCATGAAAAATCAAGAGGAAATGATGAGCAGGATTGCCAAATTGGAAAGATCTCAGACCCAATCACCAAGGGTCCTGTACAAAGGGCAATTCCCGAAGGGAGGCCAATTTTATAAACCAAAGAATGAGCATGAAGTCCCAAACACCTTGGCCCCTGCAAACGTTGYTGATGAAAATCCTTGGTGCCTAGAATGCAGCGAAGCACATTGGGAGCATGAGTGTCCTTACAGTGATGGCCATCAACAAGTCAACAACATGGATTGTTTCATGGAGTTTCCTCAAATAAATATCATCGATGCAGAACATCAGGAAGTCATAAAAGAAGCAGCCAGATCAGCAAGGATGGCGGTAATAAACAACCTGGATCAGGAATCATGAGAGAAGCTAAAGAAACAAGAATTTCAGGTGTACAGAAGAAAGAATTTGAAACAACCTGTTGCTGATCAGGCAAAGCCCACCCTTGAAAATACTTCTTCCCAAGACATCCAAGGCTAGTAAGGTTGACCTAAACTTTGACTTTGAAGGGCCATTATCAAAAATGCATGTAAACGTCCCCCTGAGAGAAGCAATCAAGATCCCATCCATCAAGGAATGCTTTGATACTTTCATTTTGGGATCAGATGAACCCATGGACCCCCCTATTATGTTGCAAGTTGATCACTTCAGGGTTCAATATGGTGAGAACCCTCCTTTCTTCATGACGTCGGCAGTGAACGGCAAGAACCTCAACAATTGCATGTTAGATACAGGTGTTGGTGCCAACATGATGTCACTTAAAGTCATGCGACAAGTGGGTTTGAAGGTCACACGGCCTTATAGAAATGTATGTGGCTTTGAATCTAAAGCCATACCCACACACGGAGTGGTTGAGAATGTTGAAGTTTGTTTGAAGGAGTACCTAGAGAAGATAGTCCACATTGACATTGTGGTAGTTGATGTCCTAGATGTGTGGGGAATGTTGTTGTCTAGGAAATTTGCTGCAATGTTGGGTGGCACCCTTGAGATGGACCTCACATTCTTGCAATTTCCTTTGAAGAATGGAACGATAGGCTGTCTCCTCAATGTGCCAATAACCGGAGACCATGTGCAAGATATTACTCACCCCGTCAATAATGACAAAGCACAAAACGAGATGATACAAACTCTTCAAAAGTATTCTCTAGAAGATATGCCCTTTGCAACGGAAGAGGACTTTGATCAGATTAAATGGCCCAAGAAAGAAGAATACCAACAACTCCTAGATGAATTCAAAAACAAAGAGATCGGGACGGTGAAGATATTAAAGAAACATGAAGATGACGTACAAATCCACCCATCCCAATAGGAAGTGTTTACAGCAGAAGCCCACCCTCCTCCCTCAGCACAATACACCAGGGTTGTCCAAGGAACAACCAAATACAAAGTCAGAAAGTACAAGGAAGGAGACATGGTATGGATGTGGGATACCCAGAAAGGAGAGCCAACTAATGTAAAAGGAAGCACTCAGTCGTGGCTCGGACCCTTCAAAGTTGGAATGGAATCAGTTGACGACTCATATTACCTATCCACTTTGGAGGAAAGAAGGTGCCCATTAACTATCAGCGGGCACCTCCTCAAACCCCACCAAGGTGGGGGGACCTGACTTCATAGGTAAGTGTAGGTAAGTAGGCATTTTGTATTTGTGTATTATACCATTTGCATTTCATGTTAGTTTGCTTTCACATTTGCATTATTGATTGTTTTCTTTTAGTTTATATATATGTCTATATGTATGCTGGGGTGGCATTACTGCCCCATTTTTGTTACTGATGCCCCCATCGAGATTGAGAAGGTCTGCAGGTTATACCAGAGATGTTGAACTTCTCATGTGCTCTACAGTGAGCACATGTCCCCGAGTTGGAGTCAGATGTTATCCCCGATTTTTAGGGATAACTAGGAGATCATGTCTCGAGGCCCACAGGTCCTAGACATGGAGTACCGAGAGCAGGGTTTACCTGAGCATGGCCCTGGAGGACCCATCCTTTTCTTCTTCCATCAGCTTTGTCTTGTTAGCAACAACAACATCCATCACCATCGTCTTGGTCTTGTATCAGAAGAGGTTCTTGCTCCATGAGGTAATTGGTCCAGGTATCATGGTATGTGTCACTTTTGATCATTGAAACCTTTAAATATATGCATCTGATTCCTTTTATCTCTATCAACTGCTTGGATCTTACATTGGCCCACTTGACCATGCTTGGGGAAATTGACATGATGCCCTAGCAAGCTTGTTCCCATAGATTCTGGTTTGGCACTGGGGAATTTCTGAAAAGCCATCGTCCACTCCCATCATACTACCACTTTTACATCTTATCTCTCGCTCATTTATCCCATTCCCCTTGTTCGGGCATTGGGTTGACCTATTTGCAGGATTGCACCTTATCTCGTGGGAAGAAGGGGCTAAAGGCCCAGAAGGTAAAAGCAGCTGGTAAAAGACAAAATCCTAAAAATAAAACCTCAAGATGCTTCGCCCAGGGATCCCCGAGAAGGCAATAAAAGGCCTCTCAGTAAGAAACAAGAGGGACCCGGAAAATAACAAACAAGACCTAGTGAGAGGATAGGGGATCTCATCACGAGCCAGCCTATTAGGTTCATGGGTACCTAACAGTATGACATTGCCACCATCTGGTTACCACGCCAAGGCAGTGACCTTTGGTTGCATGGCCAAGGGAAAGTGGGTCTCATCACGAGCCAACCTTCTCATCTCTGTGAAAGTACTTGTGGGTAACACTGTCAGCTTTGGTCACCATGCCAAGGCAGTGTCCTCTGGTTAGCCCTTGAATAAAAAGAAAAAGAAGAAGTAAAAGAAAATAAAAGAATAAAGCAAGAAAAGAATAAAGGCAAGAACGGGCTTGGAAAAAATGCATCCATGATAGGTACAACTCACCTTCTATAAAGGCATCCACAGATAACATTATGCATCCTTGGCCCTCATTGCACCCACATGTCTGGACATTCCCTAGCCACATCACCTCACTTACATGGCTTGGATGAAATCTTCCTGGAAACTTTCCTTTTCTTGTGGACACTAGCCCAATAGGACGTCTTGTCTTTTTCTCCAATCTTGTATTGTAGGTTTTTGTAATGTCTTTGAGCTATTGACTGATGTGTTAGGGTTTTTATGCATATGTTTAATAATATCGATGATGAGATGTGATTAACATTGCTATGATCCCGGTGACTGATGAGCCCATGGAGGGCATAGCTTTTGATATGCAGGACCATGCCCGGCAGACAGGTACCATTTGGATCGGTACACATGGGGAGATGACCAGTTCGGACCTCCATGGGGCTGAAGAGCCCACCAGATGGATGTTGAGACCCCATCAGGGGGTAGAGACAGGATGGAGATGGATCAGGGCTTTTGCACCAGAGAGGAAGAGGATGTTCCATCAGAGCCAATCCAACAAGACTAGACTTTGGGGGAATGACCCCTTTTCAGTGGAACGCTAGCCTTGGAAGGCTTGGGACGTCTCCATCTTCACCATGATGTCATCCAGTTTCATGGATGCTTTTGGAGGTAGACTGGGCAGCAGTGGCATGTGTGGCATGTTGGAGAGGCCTCTGGGGGGCTAACCTTTTGCTCCTTGGTGTCTCATTTTCCCTAGAAAGGGCTAGCGTCTCCCTTGAAGGGGCTTCACTCTCATTTTTACTTGATTAGGGCTTTTTACTTAGCATTTAATGTAAAAACAATATTATTTTGACATTATGGCCTTGTCGACCTTTTTATGACCTAAAAGGTAAAATTAGGTCATTGATACACTATATATTGAGGGTTTTGACTCTCATTTTTATCATCAATTATCACTCACTCATAGTGAGGTCTGATTTTTAGCACCCTATTGGGGTTTTTGGCTGAACTAGTGATGCGCTCTTGTTGAAGGAAGAGATTTTTTAGCATTTATGGTGTTTCTCTTGAAGGAAGGTGTTACAACTAGGGTTTGCATGGTTATTTCTTCATGAATTGTAAGTGTTTTTTTCTGCAAAGCTTCTTATTTTATGGTTGTAGTTTAAATTTCTTGCATATTGCTTATAAATTTGCTGAATCAAAACCCTAGGTGACAAGCACACAAGTAGGTCCTTGTCTCATGTCCCCTGATAGAGAAACCTTTGGCCATTGAAAGAGAGGAAGAGAACCTAGCCGTAGCTACACTCCTTGTTTCTCTTTCCCCTGTGTTAGTCGTACCTTGTAAAGTCCAAGAGAAGGAAGACGTCCTAGGCCTAGGTTATCTACACCTAGGGTCGTTTTTCTTTAGGGTTTGAAGAAAGAGCCTTGCCGCAGCAACACTCTCCCTCTTTAAGCCTTCTCGTCTTGAATTTGTGCTTCATCTGAGCTAGCCGTTTGCCGGGAAGGAGGAGAGAGCATGAGGCCTTGCTTTTGCAACACTGGAGTGAGCCTCTCTCCCCTAGGGTTCTGTCTTTGAGGCCCTGCTTTAGCAACACCTTGAAACTTTTCCATCTAGTCCTTTTAAATCTCGTCTCCTTCAACCTGTGTGTCCTTCACTTTTTGACTCCATTCAACCCTAAGGCACTGTTCTCCAACCTCAAACGTTGAAGTAGAACTAGATCTAAAACACTCTCAAACCTTTTTTTGAATTGAAACCCTAACTACATTAACCCTAACTTACTAACCCTAAGTTGTTGGCATCATCTTTGAATATTTCATCTTATTTGCAGCAACGTTTTGTCTTTTGAGTAATTGAATGATAGTTGAAGGCATTAATTGATTTAAGAGGTTGTTTGTTGTATTGAATGTTGTATCATTCTAGTGTTTATTGATGAAGTGATATTACTGCCATTACTATTTTGTAAACATTGACTTCGTCAACATTTACTTTTAATTGCTCATATTGAATATCAGATAGTCTTTAATATATATGAAGTATTGACCAGGATTGCACGTATCAGTTTCCTTGGTGTATTGTCTCAAGCAGGAGATTTTCTTTTCTTTGGTTATACCTTGTTATTGGTTGTTTAGTTCGGACTATCTGATTGTCGATGATCTGTGAAAGGGGGAACTTGTCCTTGTCCTATTATCCTTTGCCCTTTCAAAGCCCCAGGTCACCGGGGACATCTCCCCTGGGCTTAGCCTCACTAAAAAGAAAGAACCTTCCCATCGTGGTGACATTAGGTGGGATAGGTTCTTGTTATGCCAGTTTGGCCCTCTTCCTTATAGCCTTTTATCCTAGCTACAAACTGTGTGATAACAAGTACCTCTGTCATCCCAAACTCACACTTGGATTCCTTAGCGTACAGTGACTGTTCCTCCATGATCGACAGTATTTGGTCCATATGCCGAAGGTGTTCCTCCCACATCTTGTTGTAAATGAGCAAGTCATCAAAGAATACTAGCAAGTGTTTCCCTAGCTGTTTGTTGAACACATGATTCATGCAAGATTGAAACGTGGTTGGGGCATTGGTTAACCCGAAAGGCATTACCAAGAACTCATAATGGCCGTAGTGACACCTGAAAGTTGTTTTTGAGATATCCTCCTCCCTCATCTTGATTTGATGGCAGCCCGAACGAAGGTCAATCTTTGTCAAGTAGACAGCTCCATGCAGTTCATCAAGCAACTCATCAATCCTGGGTATTGGGTACCTGTTTTTGATCGTCTTTTTATTCAAGGCCCGAAAGTCAATGCACATCCTCATCGTCCCATCCTTCTTCTTGACCAAGACTACTAAAGAAGCAAAAGGGCTAGAGCTTGGCCTGATGTGTCCCATGTCTAGAAGCTCCCTGATGGCCTTCTCTATCTCATATTTATACTTCCTTGGATGCCTATTTGGTGTGGTGATAACTGGTTTAGCCCCTACCTCTAGTTCAATGATGTGCTCAAACCCCTTGTCTGGTGGCACACCTGGAGGAATCGGCCCAAACACCTTATGGTGCCTGTCAAGGATCTCTTTGATCTCTGGGGTGTAGTGCACCTTACCCTTCTCATCCACACGTGCCGAAATCCTACATCCAGCTGCATACACAATTTACTCTCTCCTCAAGATAGCTTCCATCCTCTTGGCCGTAACCACCCTAGTAGAGTTACTTGTCATGCCTCTGAGAACTACCTTTTGTCCTCCTTCCTCTGCAAAAGACATCTCCATGGTCTTGTAATTGGTGGTGATAGGCCCTAATGTGTTGAGCCACTGTACCCCTAGGATGATGTTAGTGTCCGGAAGGTCCATCACATAGACGTCCTGTATTAGCTCATGCCTTCCCAAGGTGAGCTTCATACCTGGAATGTATCGGTCATAGGGCATAGTACTTACCCCTGCCACATCTACCTTGAACCCTTCAAATTCTACTGTGGGTATATGTCTCCTCTTCAACAGTGCTGCGTCAATGAAGTTGTGAGAGGCTCCCCCATCAATCAATACGGACACTCTCTGTCCCTGCAAGACTCCCCTCATCCTGAAGGTGTTGAAATTGGGCACCCGACTGATAGAGGCCAAGGTGGCCTTCCCTTCAACCGTACTGTTCTATTGTTCTAGGATATCCTCTTCTGCTATCTCTATGGTTTTGGCCTCTATATTCTGTATTTGGCCGCAATCTTCCTCCTCCTTGTTGTCTGAGGTTACTTCTATGTAGTGCACTTGGCCACGACCCATACACTTGTGTGATGGGTTCCATGGTTCTTTGCATGTGAAGCAGAGGTGCTTCCTTCTAAGTTCCCTCCTGGTGTTGTCATCCATTCTACCACGGCCCCTGTCAAACCCCCTTAGGTCACATCCCCCTTGATTCATTGGAGGTTTCTGGTCTCTTCCTCCGGTGTTAAGGGGTGGTCTAGGTATAAATTTCGGCCTAGCAGCTGGTCCTAGGTCACTCGTCCTCCAAATCGCATCCTGTAGATTGGTAGGCTTAAAAACCTTAACCCAACCTTTCAAGGGTTCCATCAACCCTTCGGTGAAAAGCATCATGAGTCTAGTTGGTGATATATCATGCACCATTACTACCTGTTGACCACCTGTTTAGCACAGAGGTCAACTCATTATCATGAAGATTATTCTATGTCAGAGACAGAGATGGTTCTACTGGGTGTTTTATACACCAGCACTTAAATTTTTGTAAACGGGATTTCTGCACCCCTGCGAGGGTATATAATGTAATAATGTCTACATGGATCATAGTTAGGTCAGGTACCTTGGATGTTGACATCAGGGGAGTTCCTTTCATCGAGGGTTTTTTCATCTCAGGGGGTTAATGTGGCCTAACTAGTCAGGTTAATCTCCATTGAGTTTTTCCCTCCCAGGCT
>JASDQU010379380.1:0-11251 GCA_032191745.1 Picea mariana | reverse complement strand
TATTATCTAAAGCAGTAGTCTAAACGTTCTACATTTTAGCTGTTTTTCGGCAACCTTTTAGCCAACACCTTATCTAAATAAATGAATACCATTAATTATTCCTTAAATATAGCTAGTGATTTACTAGAAGTTGTGCACAGGATTAATCAAGGACTCCCTCATAAAGAAGGGATTCTATAGGAACCCAATTCATATAACTAGTTGCATCTTTATGAAGAACAAAACAAAGTGTTTGCGCTTGTTGATTCATAGCTTGGAAATTTACAATAAAGACTCATGACTTTGCCCTATGTGCCACCATTTTTTTAGGCCTCAACTAGCCCCAAGTCCATAACTTGGGCGCCCCTCTTTGGATTTTAGTCTTGAAAAATCTATTATATTGAGTTTTTTTATTTGGTTTATTTTCCTTTATTTGATTAGGATGATGCTTTGATGGTTAAAGGAGCTCTTGAATTTTGATATGTCTCAAGGTTTGAAGGCATGATGGAAAATTTGCACTCTTTTATTAGTATAGTATTGGTCTTGTGCTTACCCCATTTTCATTTTTTCCTAAGAGTAATCATTTTATCTTTGCATCTCTCTTGGAGAAATGGTTAAATGTTCTTCACTTTTCACTAACTAGAAATTCTCAAATAAATCTCTCGGTGGAACTTGAAATTTTTATTTGTTCGAAACAAACCTTTGTTTCAAGTAGATAGTTTTTGAAGAAATAATTTTGAAAGTTCCTTGATCTTAACCCATCAACCCTCTTTTAAAATCCAAAGATCTTCCCAATTAGCACTATCGGGTATTTTTCAATTTTCTTGTTCTTTTCAAAAGCTAAAACTCCCCAAATTCACTACATCGGTCTTTTTGTAAACATATTTAATTCAAGGGCAAGAAGGACCCAATATTAACCTATTGAGCACTTTTTCAAATTGAAACAAAATTTTTAGAAGGGCCTTGATCTTAACTTTTCAAGCCCATTCTAACCTTTGAAAGCACCCAATGACACCATCAAGCCTCTTTCGAACTTGTTCACATCAAAACTTTAAAAAAGGACCAAGTTGGCAATATTGAGCTCTTTTGCATCTTCAAGTGAACAATATTCAATAAAGAGTTAATTCGTATGCATCAAGTGGATTGTCTTTTGAAGGACCCTGATGGCTATTTTTCCAAGTCACTTTTCATTTTTGAACATTCCATTTTTCAAAAAGGCCCCAGTGATTCATTGGCCTTGTTTTTATATTCAAGAGATTTTTGAAATTCCCCCAATAATTCATCATTTTGATTTTAAGGTTGCATGTTTTGAAAGTTTAAAATGCCTTGATAGTTCATCAAACCCAGGTTACAAATTTCAAACACGTGAACTTCCCAAGGCCCTTGATTAGCACTATCAGACCTATTTTTGCATTCGTAAATGATAAACATTTTAATAGGACCAATAACATCATTGATCCCTCTATGAACATTGCAACAAACATTTTTCATATGATCTTGATAATTCATCAATACTCTTTCAAAATTTGGAGGTTCACACATTTCAAAATCACCCAACACCTAGGTGTGTGGATAAACGATCCCAAATATACCTTAAATCCATGCTCATTGAAGGTGCATCATACCTACAATATTTTTGAATTAATGCATGATCTCATTATGATCCTTTTGAATCAGTGAATCCTTACCCACATTTGAAATGAATGTAGTAGGTAGGAACCCCAAGATTATTTAGGGGAGCATAAGATTTTGAATGTGGTGTTGTTTGCATTGGCATTCCATGAGTAAAGAAATTTAGAGCAAGACTGAGAGTTCAAATTGCACACTACCAATCTATCGAATGTTCAAAGATTATTATGACCTTGTAGACTAGAAAGACATTTTCACCAAACACCCAGAATTTCCATCATATTTTGTAGGTAGACCCCTCCTCATTTGATTAAACTAATATGTAGAAATCCTTATGGGCTCTATTGAAGTTCTGAATTAGAATGATCCTTTAGAGATCGAATATGATATATTTGAAATGTTTCGTGCTGTGTATATGATTAATTTTGAATTATATCTCCAATAGGGGCTCTATCATAGCATTTGTTGCATTTGAATTAGAATTATTCCCTAGCCCAATATTCAAATCCCTTATCCCCTATGAAATCCTACTCATGTCGATTCAAATGATTGTATTTTGAAGCAATGTGAATTGTGTTCATTTCAAATTTTTGGATAGTATGTGTAGGAGCATTTTTGGTCCATATGTAAGCTTTAGTTTTGAACTTGCATTTACTAGACAACACCAATTGATTTTTCTAAGCACTCCAGTTATCAATTCTTTGAACTAGTTACTCAAATAAAGGTGCAACTCTATTTTCAAACTTTTAATGCCCACCAAAAACCTAAGGTTGAGGCTTCAAATGATAATATTATTTTCCAGAAAATTATTGATACACCTTTGATTTCCAATTTTCCATTTTAGTGTGCTTCTTGAAACAAGTCTCTATCTAACTCTACTAACATGATTCGATGTTTGAAATGTGTGAATTAAAGAAATTTTTATATGGCTTTAAAGAAATAAAGATATAAGAAACCAAAAAAGGCTAAGTCATAGATCACTGCAATGGAGCCCAGTACCAAGGAACATATTGACCCAATATATTTAGAGACTTCTAGCTTCAAGGGCCTTCTAGGGACCCCGTAGTATAGAGAGACATTCTGGACTTTCAAGGAGGAAATATAAGTTTCGACATTTACTAACCCCACCAATGAATCAAACTAGGATGTTATTGTCATTGCATCATTTAACACCATCATGTCAAAATTCTCAAACAACCATCATATTAATTGTTTGTTGTGATTTCTCACCCTAAAGAATTCCTAAAGAGAATTTTCTATAATCCACACACTCTTTTCCCTAACAAAAGAAGTGTGTACACACCCTTCGTCTTCACAAATATGTGTGTACCTTAAAAAGTGGATAAAAATAATAAATGCTTGAAAATCACACGTTCCCGAGTGGGGTTTACATAATATGTACACATGTACCTTCCTAAAACCCATTACCAACTACCTCAACCAACTCATAAGGGTATAAAAAGAGGTATAACATTGGAGGAGAGGATAGTTAGCATAACTAGAAGAGCTACCATATTGGCACCCTCACACCGGATCAGTCAAAGTTGATTATTATTTTGAGTTTTTATGCCCTTTTTCCCCTAGAAAAACCTTGTTTTCTAAGTTATATCTTCTTCCCTTGGATTTGAGGCCTAAAACTCCCTAGTTTTCCTCAATCTCTCACTTGGAGAAGAGCCAGATTTTGGAAGATGTCTTAAGTGGCCTAGGATCGAAGAAACTTGAATGACGGTTATGAAAGGTGTCGGCAACCAGATATCGGGTATAATTGTATTTTGTTGTTTTTGTTAATAAAAAGGAACATCTCTCTTATTTTCCTCCCCCAAATACAATTGTTCTTATTTAATATTTGATTTCATTTCATGTTGGGCTATGTGAACTGACTTTCCTCATTAGTTAGTTAGAGTTAGTTATCTGCAAGCTTGCATTTGTATAGCCAATTTCATTGAGAAAGGTTGTCATCTCTTTGAGTGTATATTTCAAGACTTGGATTAGATTGAGGATGAGAATATCGATACCAACATACAGGATTCATCTCAAAGCAACCACCAAGACATGCTATGTCATTTCTCTGACCAAAAGTTAGTTATAGCAGGTCGTTGGAGTCTAACTTTAGGGGGGAATTTTTCTAATCTTCGAATTTCTCTGTGATAGTTTAACCCTATATATTAGGATAACTTTGTCCACAACATAATTGGCAACTCCACTAGGGATCAAACCTATAATTATCCTAATAGCTAGGGTTAAACTGTCATAGAGAAATTTGAAGAGTAGTTGTTGATGTGTTTTCCTGACACCCATCAACTAGGTGATTGGGGTGCATATTTGAACCTATGTCTCTTTCAAATGGAGATCAAATTTTTTCAAATTTGGAAAGTGCCAAATAACCTCCACCTATTGATCATGAAGACTCAACAAGTTTAAAGAATTATTAATCATTTTTAGTGTTGTTCTTCTTCACTAAAGTCCAACGAGGATGGTTTCTCTTTTGAAAAATAGAGAAGAAAAGAAAAATATACTAAAATGAATGAAATTTAATGTTTCCGTATTCTAATTGAATATCCCTATGTGTCAGCTTTGTCCATCATTTTACTGAATAAAAAGTAGAGGTCATATGCCCAAGTTATTTCCAATTTTATCCATCTTTCTAAATACCCCAACACTTTGTCAGTTGCCACGTCCTCTCTATACTATTGTCCCATAATTAGCCAATTTACAAGTTAAATCCCATGTGGAGAACCCAACAATCTCATTCCTTTGCATGTACCATCCCTCCACGACCTCTATTTTGTCCTCTACATTCCTCAAATTGCACCCCTTACTCTTATACTTAGTCATTTTCCTTACTCTTCATACTCTACTTAGTCATTTTATTTATTCTAGCATTACTTTCCTTAGTCATATTCACACTCGACACTCCATTTCCATACATTGTATACTTAGTCCATTTCTATTTTTCATTTCCATTTCCATTTTCATTTCCAAACTTAATCATTTTCGATCTCTCCACATTGGCTTGTCTTATGCACTCATTACTTCACTCCACATACTTAGTTACTTTTACTTCACTTATTAATTTTTACTTCAATCAATACTTTCACACTTAGTCATTTTCCTTACCTTGTGTGTAGATTCCCTCCCATGTACCTTTTCTTCGCACAACTCACTCTACCTCTACACATGAACTATTTCTTCAATATATATTTTCTTCGCACAACTCTACCCCTCTGCATATGAACTATTTCTCTGATATACCTTTTCTTCACACAACTCTACCTCCACCTAACCCATATCTCCACACAAATCTACCTCTACACATGAACTATTTATCTGTAAGTTATTTCAACACTTAGTTTATTTTCCAAATTTTAATGAGTTTTACAGTGTGGAAATCCTTACTTTGTGCGGAGATTCTATACTTCAACCTTGAGTTTCTACACTTCAACCTTGTCCTCCAAACACTCCAACCTCTACACGCCCCAACCTCCGCACAACTTATTTCTCCCCACAACTATTTCAACACTTATTTTAATTTCCAGGCTATTTTTACTAAGATTTACTAAGTGTTACACTCCCCTCCTATTTTTCCACACCCCCTATTTCTCCATATTTACACTTAGTTTATTTTCTTATTTATTCTTCTAAGTTATATTCCCCTCCCCACTCCTTTCACATATTTGGACATGTGGAAGTGAAGTGGATCTATCACATGTGGACACATGGCAGTTGTAACACCGTGTTTCTCCCAAGACTGTAATTATGCACAAACCTTATATATTAATAATACAAGGCATGTAATTGTGTTTTGATTTAATATAAACATCAAATTGTTGACTGAGAGGGAACAACCTTGATAAGTACTAGCCATGATACACCAGAGGAGATTAATGAAGTAGAGGATTGATGGGATGGTTGAGTGAAATGAAGACAAGATGCTTCAGTGAAGAAAATAGGAAGCTTGAACATCAAGCTTATCTATGCTTACAAACATGATGATTTCACCACCAGCACACCAGATTGATGGAATAGACTACGTGAACATTAAAGAGAAGGTCATAAAGGTGGTTGGGTAGTAATGACTAATGCAATTGGCCCATGCTTGGAAAGAACGACCAATTGAATGGTTGATAGGAATGTACCACAAATTACCCCTTCAGATTGAAAAAGAGTGGACTGCAGGTTACGTCTGCAGGATTCAACAGAGAGCTTGAGGAATGGAGAGAGGCAGAAAAAGGCAATGTTGACAGACACAAAGAGAGATGGAAAAACACGAATGAACGGAGAAAAGAGGGGGCTTAGAGAGAAAAATCAACAGAGAACAAAAGACATATTTGTTGAGGGATTTCAGACCCAAGCGGATCTAAATGCTCTACCCCTTGGCTCTTATGACGTATTATTGGGAATGGATTGGTTAGCCACCCATAAGGAAAAATTGAACTGCTATGAGAAAACTCTAAAATGCAAAGATGAGGAAGGCAGTGCAAGAATTTTGCAAAGAATTCGAAAGACATTTTCTGTGAGACAAATATCAACGTTATAACTCAAGAAATATAGCAGGAGAGGGTGTTCTATGTATGTTATACAAGTATAAAATTCAATAGAAAGCGTTGAGTTGAAGGTTGAAGACCATCCGTTATTATGGGAATTCAGGGATGTGTTTCTGTAGGAGGTGCCTAGATTACCTCCGAAACGAGACCTTGACTTTTCAATTGATCTCATGTCATGAGCGGTGCCATCATCGAGAGTGCCTTACAATATGAGTGCACCAGAGTTGGTGGAACTGAAGATGCAGTTGAAAGAAATGATGGATAAAGGTTATGTCAAACCAAGTGTATCCCCATGGGGAGCACCAACCATGTTTGTAAAAAATAATGATGGCACCTTAAGGTTATGTATCGATTATCGACAGCTGGACAAGATGACCATCAAGAACAAGTACCCTTTGGCCAAAATAGACGATCTATTTGATCAGCTTAGAGGGGATACAGTTTTCTCAAAAATATATTTGATATCGTGGTATCATCAAGTCAGGATTAAGGACGAAGACAACCTTCAGGACAAGGTATGGATACTACAAGTTTGTTGTGGTGTCGTTTGGACTTACAAATGCACCAGCCACGTTCATGTGTTTAATGAATAGTGTGCTCAGCAAGTACTTAGACAAGTTCAGATTTGTTTTTGTGAACGGCATTTTGGTGTATTCCAAGAATCGAGAGGAGCATGGAGAACATCTCATAATGGTGTTACAGGTGTTAAGAGAGCACCAGTTATATGCCAAATTCAGTAAGTGTGATTTTTTTAAAAGGGAAATCCAGTATCTAAGCCATGTAATCTCATCCGAAGGAGTCGTAGTAGACCTTGTGAAAATCAAAGCAATCATGGATTGGCCAGCTCCTAGAAATGTGATGGAAGTGAGATCCTTCATGGGATTGGATGGATATTATAGAAGGTTTATCAAGGGATTATCCAATATCGAGAACCCTATTATGTCACTACAAAAGAAAGGAAAGAGATTTGTGTGGTCATCAAAATGCGAAGATAGTTTCCAGTAATTAAAGCAGTGGTTTACCAATGCCCATGTTTTAAATAACACGGACCCAGAAAAAGACTTCTCGGTTTGCACAGAGGGACTTGGAGAAATCCTCATGCAATAAGGACAAGTGGTTTGTTATGAATCATGAAAGTTAAGAAAATATGAGAAGAGGTATGTTAGCTATGAATTAGATCTTACCACAATTGTACAAGTGTTGAAGATGTGGAGACGCTACCTGCCTAGGAGGAGATTCATCCTCATGAATAACCATTGTGGTCTGAAGTATTTGTTCGACCAACCAAAGTTGAAGGCTAGACAGGCCATGTGGATGGCATTAATGAGTGAGTTTGACTTCGAAATGAAGCACATAAAAGGAAAATAGAATAAAGTAGTTGACGCACTCAGCCCAAGCATTCAGGCAATACACCTAGAAGCAACAAGCGGAGGTGAGTCCAACTTTCAACACATAATTAAGACCCTCTTGTCAGAAGACGAGTTCTTCATACTAGTGAGCGAAACGTTGCAGTAAGAACCTAAAGAAAAGAGGTACAAAGGATATCATCTAAGGGATAATAACTTGTTGACATATAACAAGAGGCTATACGTGCTTGATTCAATAGACATGCAGCAATTGATTATGGATGAGTTCCATAGGAGGTGTTACGTCAGTCATCCTGGTTATTAGAAAATGGTGATAGAAGTTAGGCAACTGTATTATTGGCCTAAGGTGAAGCAAGACATTACTCAATATATCTTGAAATGCCTAGAGTACCAACATGTGAAGGTCGAGCATTGACACCCTACGAGACTATTGCAACCCATATAGATACCAGAGTGGAAATGGAAAGTGATTTCCATGGATTTCATCATGGGTTTGCCAAAGACGGTCAAATAACATGATGTAATCATGGTTGTGGTGAATAAGTTGAGCAAGGAAACTCATTTTATTCCCATAAATTTTACCTTTAAAGCCATAGACGTTGCCAATGTTTTCTTGAAAGAAATATTCAAGTTGCACAGTTTGCCCAAAACCATAATTTCAGACAAAGATACCAAATTCACCTCAATTTTCTGGCGAAGTTTGTTTGCAAGTTTAGAGACGCAATTGGCATTTTGTATGGCCTACCATACTCAAATTGATGTTTAGACTGAAAGGGTGAACAAAGTGATAGAGTATATGCTACGAATGCATGTTATGAATAAACCCAATCATTGGGAAGAATATCTACCCTTGGTAGAATTTTCTTACAACAATGGTTATCAAGAACCATTAAACATGAGCCTGTTTGAAGCTCTATATAGCAGGAAGTGCAGAGTTCCAATTAGTTACGATATCCCAGTGGAAAAAGTTACTCTTGGACCTAAATTATAGAAGGAAATGGAGCAAGCCATGGTTCAGATTGTTGGGTTGTTATATTCTTTGCAGTGAAATTTAGTCGAGGTATATCGACTGACGATCGAAGGTCGAGGTGGATCGACAGTAGGCAAGGTCAAGGTGAATCGACATCAAGTCGACTGGGTAAAGTCGAAGTCAAAGATATTGACGACAAGTCAACCGATAAGAGGTCGAAGTGCGGGTGTGAGACGATCGACTAGAGACCGAATGAAGGCCGACTGGTAACCCGACCTGGAAGTCGACAGTAACAAAATCCTGAGTTTTGCGGGATTTGTAGCCAATGATGTGCATGGATATGTAACCATTTTTTGGGCACCAATCTTTAGGGGTTTTCCTATTGTAAAGACTATAAAGAGGCATGTTGTAAGATCGTAAAGGTTAATGTTGTAATGCACATATGCAAATTAATGCATGTGTAATTGTAGGTTGTTGGTCATGTATATGTAAGCCAAATTGGCTACAGGGTTGTTCTTGCATAGGAAAGATGGTATGATGTCGATTGTGTCTTAGGTGTGGACCAACGTTAGACATGTAACCTTTTATTTTGATTGAATAAGACAACAAGAGAGAAAAACACTCAAAGGAATGTTTGTTTCTCTCGACTAAGGGTTCTAGGGTAAAATCTCAGTGTATTGTGTGATTGCTTGTTTCATTTATGTTCTTGATTAAATTCTCTTCTCTTCTGCTAGTATTAGTGTGGAAGTGTCTTTCATTTCCTGACATGTAGTATCAGAGCTTAGGTTTTCCATGATAAGTGAGTGATCAAAGCGGTGTTATGCTTTGGCGAGTATATCAGATCTTGATTTGCCAATCTTGAATCTGAGAACTAAACCCTAGGTACAGTAAGAGTCATAAGTGTTATCACTAAAATTTCGTCAGCACATGGTTACAAGAACTCAGCATCGTCAAACAGTGATGAAGGCATTCATGGACCTGAATTAATACCACAGCATTCAAAAAAGGTCAAAAACTATACAAGGTAGTGAAAAATTGAAGAGCGCTATGCAGACATTGGGCGCGTGCGCGCATGCGCGGAACAGGAACGCAGAAATCACGCACAGGTGCACAATGCGCGACTGTTAGCACAAAAAGCCGCGCACCTACTAAATGGTGCATTTATGAGTGGTCGGCCTCCCACCCACTTATGGTTCAGCTCCCAAGTCGATTTGACCCTCAAATCTGGACTGGATCCGACTGTTGGGCTGGTCAAAGACCTAGGAATGCCCTAAATGGCCTCTTTTCACACTACAAAGCAATTAAACAATAACCCAAAGCAATGCTATAAAAAGCCATGAATGCACCTCATTTTTTCAAGGAATTCAAAGTAATGTTATGCTGCCTCTATTGCCCTGAGGACTCCATCCTTGCCAAGAGCATATTGGCACCATAGTATTGGACAATCCACCTCACACATTGAGTGGATTTGTAAAGAGTTCTTTATCACCATTTTCCATTTTTCTTTGTTGTAAGAAGAGCTAGCTAGTGAGAGTCCAAGAGCCTTCCCTTGGAGGAAGAAGGGACTCATAGTCCCCTTTCTTCTTGGTGCTTTGTTTTCACTAATAGATCAGCCTCAAACATTGGTGACATGGGTCTTTTGGTTCTTTTTGTTTCTATGTCCATATGCTCATGAATTTAGTTTTTATTGCATCTCTTAGTTTAATTCTTAATTGTAGTTTTTATTTTCTTTCCCTAACTCTTTTCTTTACAGTTGTCCTGCTCAACGGACCCAACTGAGCTTGCAAGCACCTCTGTTTTGCTCACCAAGGTGATGAAACAGGTGCAACATATTGGTGACTCCACTGGGGAAAGGTATCAATTTCCTACCTCATTTGGGTTTTTCTTGCTCTTCTTTTAGTTTGTTTAACTTGCAGGTGCATTAACCGGCCTAAGCCGACCTGCCAACCAGCCAATTCCAAGTTGGATTGAGAGAAATCCATTCAGATTTTTCATTTTCGGCCGTGTGCCACATATGCATGGGTTTTTAGGCCCACAGATGCACATCGTCCACCCATGCGCCTGATTCACCATTATGTTTTGCGCATGTGTGCCTGCTGACTTGTCGTTGTTCGCGCGCATGCACTCTACATGCCTCTGTCTTCACTGGGACCCATGCATCTGTGAAAAATTTCATATTGTAAAGTTGTTGAAATGTGGGGGAGGCCATTTGCCTTCTTAAAAATGATTTCAAGCATGTTTTAAAGCTGCACCACACTCAGTCCCCTCATCATATAAAGGGGTTAGTCAAAAAAAAAAAACATAGGCACTTAGGAGGATAAAATCATTTTCCCTTATTTGCTTTTTGCCACATGGATGGCTTGTTTTGACTCACAAGATAAGTTGGAAATCATTTTTAATTACATTTAACTTACATTGGGACTAGAAGTTGAATAAAAATCGCTTAGTATGCTCTTCTCTTACGCCTCCAAGCGATCTTGAGAATCAGAAAAAGATTGTGAAACGATTCCATCTCCCTTAAAAACATTAAAACCTTTAGGAGAGGACAACAACCCTTATTGGGACTCCTCTTAGTTTGCTTTTTCAAACGCATCTTAATATTGTAACGGGCCCATACATGCCCATATGCTACAAAGATAGGATAGTGTTTGAATTTTTGCTTTCTTAAATCAAAACACTAGGGAAGTTTAAAGGTTTTGTAACGGGCCCATACATGCCCACATGATCAATCTAGGATAGTTTCGAAGATTTTCTTAGATTAC
>JASDQU010379377.1:0-11235 GCA_032191745.1 Picea mariana | reverse complement strand
AGTTGTAACATCATATTGGGGCTACCCATCCTCCACTTTGACCACAACAGTACCCTCCTCCTTGATCATGACCTCCATTAGTATTCTCATTTATGTTCTCCTCCACTCTAAAGGAGGTCTTCTCAAACCATTCTACCAAATCCTATAATTCTCTACAATTCTCATTACCATGAGTGTTAGAGTCACATAATAAAATTACATGTATGGATGAGTAGATTTTCAAGATGAAGAACATACTAGGGGTTGTCCATAAGTCCTACAAATTTCACATAATTCATTCAAAAGCCTCCCTAGAAATGGGCCTAGAGTAGGACTAGGCAAAACTCCCTCACTGGGGATGAGACAATCATTGGCCAAATAAACACTTAGTTTTGCACATGGTTCACCACATCTTCTCTTGGCTATTATTGGATCTAGTTAGTTCTAGAATTAGTTTAGTGAGAGAAATAAATATTAGACTAAAAACTATGATATTTGTGGAGTTTCACTATAGGTATAAGAAAGTATGATCTAAGTGCCAATAGTCCCTGGGTATCCAACTATTGACTCAATTCTCATGGATTTATATGAATCTTGTCTTTAGGAATCCTATGCCTATTGGATTAAGTGAATCCATGTTATAATAAATATTTCCCATAGAAATTGTTCCTTTTCTTGAATCATCAATCTAGTAAGTTAACCTACTCATCAATTCCATAAATCACTAATCGTACTCCCTGGTAGTTTCATCAGCCACTTGTTTTTTATCTTTTATCTCAGCATAACTTTGTTGTTCATTCTTGGGTTTTTTTAGCTCCGCAATGAATATTACCTTACTTCATCAAAGGTTTTGGTAGTACCTGGAGGGGTACACTATACACACTTCATGTACCATTGCAAGGCTTATCTCTACATAGTTTTCTAAAAATCAGTGAAATTCATATTAGAAGTCATTATATTCTTTCACCTCTAAATGGTTTCACATATAAACCAATGTTTATTCGCATCACTATCACCCTTCCTTGCAAAAATAAGGGAGTCAACTATTAGAAATAAATTTGTATCCTGACCATGTTTCTTATTAGCATATGGAAAAAAAAAACATATCCTCGTGGCCTTGGTTGGCTCATTAGGTTTTGACTAATAGTGTTGCTAAGGATAACCAAACTTCCATTGGAATTTGACTGAGTTCCACCAAAATCTCATGACTCATTCATTTTCTTGGACTACTAATTTGCATAATAACATAGAATTATTAGAATCAACAATAGTGACCTTGCTTAGATTAAAAACTCCAAGTTGTATGGTTTACGTTGGGCTCTCTTTGCTACATTTTAGATGTATCATGATTGCTTCCATACCACCCTTTAACGTGGGGTTTTATTCTTCCATCCATTCATGCATGAAGGGAATTCATTCCTCCTCCACTAAGGACATATTCACCCACATAGGGTTTTTTTTCACCAACCTCCCTCATGGTCTTCATAAAATAATCCTCCACCTGTGAAAATTATTAGCTCTACTCCACAACAAACTCCAAGATATATCCTTCCAAGATAATTTTTACCTAGAAGTCTATAGTTCTCATGATTAGATAATCACACTCACTACAAGGCATGAATTTCTGGGAATTCAATTAGTAGTCATCTTATATCATTAAAAAAACCTTAGTTAATCCTCTAGCTTCTACAAACACTCGTGAAGACTCAATATAAATTCCACCGAGAAAATTTTGTATATCATCAAAGAGAAGGTATTCCTTAAATGTTTTCACCTCCCATGTAATAAAGGAAGCCTCATACTTCTTAAAGAGATTGATCCATTCATTAAATGATTCTTGTAAGTTCATCCTCACAAGTCACTCTCACATACTATAGAAGTTTCACTCATGACATGGTTAGTACTGATAGTGGAACCAATTCTTGGCCCAAAATGTAAACTAGGGTCCACTTAGGTTTTCAACAAAGGTGTTGTAGTCTAGCACTTACATATCAATCCTTGGTTAGAAGGAATTCTCACCTGAGGCACATTATCGAAATGTAAAACATTGCAAGATCGCAATAGACAAAGGAAACATGTAACTACTTTAACAATAATTCCATTATCCCTACATTCATTTATTTCATTCCTTAATGACATAACACGTCAAGTCCATACAAGTCCATGAATCACAATATAAGAAATAATTAACATGAAATAAACAACATCCATATAAAATGGACACATAAACAAGATTTTAAGGCGGGACACCATTCCATTCATTTCTATCCAAACCAAATACATGACTCTAATAGAATCCAACCATAACAATATCATCTCGACAATCTTATGTCTTAGATAATAAATACATACTACTATTAGTAGGATAAACATAACCACAAAACGCATAACGACAAAATCCCAACAATAACAACAACCAAAAACACTATTAACAAGCCATAACAACTAGAATGAGCAAATTGAACCCAAGCCTTGGCCTTTATAATTTATAACCATCACTCCTAGGCAAGTTGTGAATGCCAAAGTTGTTATGATATTACCTGCCTAATGGTGAACTTTACTGTTTATTATCTGCCCCTTTCTGACTTATATATGCCACATTTACTTCTCACCATTCCTTTGTCTTAGGTTAAGGAATCGCATTCCTCGACATTTATTACATTATGCTTCAACCACATTTCCTTTAATCCATTTGCATCTTGGCCTAAAAGAAAACTCAAAATAGGTTTCAAAAGATGTTGCATGCCCTTCTAACCTAGCACCACTTATTGATAAGATGCCATCATTTTCTTAACTAAAAAATGAAGGGGCCAACCATCCTTGACCTCATCTCTGAACTCATTATTGCATCAACTCCACGTGCCTCCTCTTTCTTGTCATCTATAGAGCTTGCACATTACATATGCACTTCAAAATATGGGGCCAACGATGATGAACATACTCTTCTAGTGGAAATACCCATCTAGTCCATCTTAATCAACAAGCTACTCAAGCATTTTGTACTTATTCTCGTTAGTTAAAAGGCTTGAAAAGTTTAGCTATAAGTCTTTTGCTTCACCCTATCAGGAAGAAAGATAAAGATTCTTGCCAGGAGATGCTTATCAACACTCATAAGCATGTTAATAGTTCTGATTACATGATAAAGTGATTTTTATTGAAATTATTTAGCATGCCTACATATTCACATATAATAATCATTCATAATTAACTTTCATAAATCTACAACTCCACACATGCAATTTTGTTAATATTATTTTAAGTTATTTTAGCAGCCACAAAGCATACTACAAGTTTAAGATACCATAAGAGTCATCTCAAGGACGCCACACAATTCCAACTACCATACAAGCCATAATTCCTACACCATTCAATCAATGGTTTAGCTGGCTGCGATAGGGACAGTTAGAGCACGCACTTCATTCAATTTTTATAAAATGAAAGCTTGAAATATATTTTATCCATAAGTTCTACGTCGCATGAGCTAACTGGTGTGTCTTTTATTTTGATTGTACCAGCACTCAAAATAAATAAAATATTTTTGATTTAACAAAGTAGTTTCTAAGATTTCATAGTAGTTAATTGTTTGAAAATAATATTAAAGATGAAGCGCAATACATTGTGAAAACAATTTAAAGTAAATATATGAACACGTACTTTTAAGACAAAGTATCAACAACTTCGATCCACCCATATCTCTTATGACTACCCCGGTCCCCACGTAGAGGAAAAGGGGGCTTGATTTTAGTACATGAAATCAAAAGTAGATTCCCTTTCGAAACTACACGACAATTTATTCATTTGCAAGGCTATTTCGATTGAGGTTTTCATATTTCATAAAATAGTGGAAGACTTTGCATTTTCATGTAGCCAATGAATGTTAATGTTAAAGTCTAATGAGCAAAATGATCTAGAAAGCTTACTTTAAGGGTTATAATTCAATTATTATTTTTTTTAATAATAATAATAATTTAATTTTAAGGTTACAGTCAAATTCAACATCAAATTTTTATATGGGATCTTCTTTGTTTGTGGGATAAGGGATCCCTTTCGTGCAATAGTTTGTCTGCTAAAGTTTACGTAGGTGTATATACCCTACCACCCTCTGGATTTGAACCTGTGACCTCTAAGGAGGAAACACATGTTCTTAACCATTACTTCAACATCTTCAATGCATATCTACATTTTTGTTTTCCACACCATCCTCAAAACGATAGGGTACATGATCTATGTACCGTAGAAGTTGATTTCCATCCTTTGCTTTTGGTAAATTATTGTGTATGGAAAACTTGAAGGAATATATCCATAGGAGAATGTGAATTTTTGTCATGTACAATTTTTGGCAGAGAAATGTATGATGGATTCAAATAAGGAAAATGAAAATCCATTGTTGTGAAGTCCTATTTCAAATTAGTGGTGACTTGGCGAAGGAATAAATACCAAAGACAACCCAATTAAAAAATTCTTTAAAGTTAAAGAATATGTGGCAGGCTATCAACTGTTAAATATCGATTAGTCATAGACAAAACTTTTGTAAATATGTTGCCCCTCTAAATTAGCATACCCCCAAAGTGGTCGAAGTGAACGTCGAAGGGAATCAAATGTAGATATGTTATAAGAAGAAAACATGAGTTTATGTCAAAATCTAGTGATACAAAAGTTTTAAAATTAAATTGGATGTTTATTGAGTATTTTTTTCTTGTAAATCAAGACCATGATGTTGAACTATCTAAGGACTTCCATGATTGTTGGAGCAGGACACTTTGGGTAAGTTTTGGAAGTCACATAGGAGTGGACCACGCGACAAGGCAACAAATGAGTAGCACACATAGAAGACAGTTAGCACATTTTCAGAAGGAAACACATGGAAGGCAGAAGTTAGTTAGGAGTTTTGGGGCATTTTGTCCACATTGTAATGGGCTAAGCCCTAATGTATATGCATAAATATGTATGGGTTTTGGGTAGAAAGTAGTTAGTAGATAGAGTGATGAGCTATGAGTTAAAGCTTTTGTGGGAGAATTCAGAGTGTGTTGAGTTGGTTTTTGGGGAATGAATAACACTTTGCTAGTTGATGAGTATGCGTTGAGTTGAATATCAGTCGAGAGTTATGTGTGCACTATAGCATAGAACGACTTGGGAAAGTTTGGGTTTTAATTGAAGATTATTGTATCAGCACGGTGCACACCTGTTGTAAGAACTGAAGATGAATGAATAATATAAGAAATCAATTGTTGTGGACATATCCCAATTTGGGGTGAACCATGTTAAATATTTGTTTCCTAATGCGTTGTTTTATTCTGTTTATTGCACACATGTAGTAGATTCTTAATGGTTAACATGAATATAATAGTTTTGCGCACTTGTTGAATGGTTAAGTAGGAATGAATGTTAGAACAATGCCCATTACCTTCATGACTACAGAATCCTAGTTCCCACAGTCCCCATAGGTACCTTGGGTGAGACTTCACCTACTTACGGGTGATTCTGAAAGGGCAGGTATTGCGGGATTTGTTGGTGAATTAATGTTGAACCCCGTGTGTAACACATCCAACCCCTAAGTGTCAATTTAAGGGATGGGAAATTATGAACTTTTCTTTCCTCAACTATCTCAAGTTTCCTCTTGTCATCTCTAACATCCTCTACTTGTCAAGAGTTTTCCCATGACTATAATTTCACTCAAAAATGAGCTCTGGATAGAAAGTTATGGCCCTTAAAAGTTCTCAAATTTTCATGGTCAATATCTATCACACTGCCATGTGGAACCGAGTCAATTGTTCCATCCGACATGGAGACCATGTGGCACCTTCCTAACTTGCCACAGTGGAATTTCGGTCTGTTTAATCCTATATCCATCGATGTTTGGGCATTCTCTTGGTTCCCTCAACTTTTACCTCCAACGGACAAAACATCGAAGAATATTTCCTTTTGATGTCATCCATTCAACATTTGAAAGGTTCGGGCAATTTCACTGCTCCAAAATAAGGGTATCTAAGAATAATATGTTCTCTTTGTTGGTCCTAAAGTTTGCACCTGATTGATAAAGGGAAGAGCTATGCCACCTCAAGTTTAGGATGGTTGATTCTTTGATAAGTTGGTTTTGTTGGTCAGCTAGAGGATAGGTTTTATGAGATGAGAATCTGGTTGGACCAACCAAACTGTATGAAGATAGATTCTCCTTAGCTAATGGTATGGATATTAATGGACAATTGGGGATATGAAAGACAAACATAGGAGACAATAGCCAACAATGCAATGAATTGTTTGCTATGTGAGAATAAAGACTTAAAATAATATCTTAAGACTTATACAAATATCTAGATTCAAATCATCCAACATGTTTCCAAATAGTTGATATTTTCACTAAAAAATAGTTGTATAACAGGTTGCATAATCAACAAAAAGATAAACTAAAACAATGACTGAAAGAATAAGGAAATTTACATTTCACACATCACAAAATTTGCATTCAAGACTAGATTAAACACATACAGATATGAGTAAGAAAACACAATTATCATCAACATATATTCATTGGGTAGAGAAATTTACCATCATACGAGAAGGTCCAACCCTTCTGATACTTCTATTTTTCACCAAAACCTTAACCCTAAAACCATACAAAAACTGTTTATTTATCAATGTTGCAGAGGATTTCGACCCTCCTTCAAACTGAAGCTTAGCATATGCATGACAACTAAATAAATGGACTAAGATTCTTTCGCGACAACATAGATACACCTATTTAACTTGAGTGCATTTAATGGAAATATCAATCATGACACTCTTTAACTTATTCTCAACAAAAATGTGGATCATATCACACAAAAATGATCACTTATTGTGTTTTGACACTACTATCTCAAACTTAGAATAACTAGACATCTACAAGTGAAAAATACTTCTACTGTCTAAATTGGAGTGCAAAAATATTTAACAAAACTAATGTGACAAATGGCAATGACTAGAACTGTGCCTTGATATCCATGTGTAATTTTAGGTGGAGTCTAACTAGTAGATAACTTGATGTGTTGGAAGCTTCCTCAAACGCTTCCTCCTTATCAGCAGTAGTCCACCTCAAATGATCTCCTTCAAGAAGTAGCAGGTCTTCTGATGTTTTCTTTGCAATTTCGGATAGTTTTTCTGCAGTTTGGAATGTTGCTTCTCCAATTCTTGTCTTTCCTATTGTAGATTTTTAACTTATAACCTTAATGCTTCTACCTGGTGGCTATCCTTTGCAAATTCATCATCTTCTTCTTTTGGTTTGACGAGGGCTTGCTTCATTCCTTTCTCTTTCATTCTCTTCTCTTCATCCATGATGGATTTGTTGTGATCAACCAACATTTTTCTTCTCTTGGACCTCATTTCATACCTATGTGTTATTTCAGGCCCTCTTCTATGTGCTTCCTTCATATTCTCTCACACTTCTGCTATGTTGGCCTTAACTTCTAGTTTGATGTCCTCTAAATGTTTCTTGAGGGATACCTTTGTATGTGGGGAGATTCTATCAAAATCCTGCTCAGGATCTGGATCAAATTCCCTTGCATCTTGTTGTAAGCTTGAATCTGCAGGGTACTATGTTTTGACAGCTGCAAGTTGCACTCTCGAAGCTTCACCCTTGCATAATTCCAATTTTCCTTTATCCCCTGTCATATTTTTCAGTGTATGGACATCCATTTCTTCCATACTGGAAAATTCAAGGCTGTCATCATCTTCAATAACAATTTCTTGTGGATCTTTTAATAATGGCTTAAAAACAAACTTGGAGTTCATTCTCAACTGGTTTGTAATTATGGTTTTCCTATTTGGCTTGCTGGGCATCCCAATTCTTCAAATCCCTTTCCTTTTCTTGATTTTCTTATCCTCAAGGGATTCCTTGAGTAAGGTTTCCACAGGGATAAAATCTTCTCTAAAGATTTCTATACTATGTTGTTTTTCTTTCATTTTCCCTCTCGTTTTGGGAAACTTACTTTTCTTTTTGGTGGGAGTTACCTGTGTATATTCAACATTTGTTTGTGACAAAGGACTCTCTAGAATATCCTTTTCTTGTTTTTGTATACCATAACAAATTTTACCTTTATTTTCCCTTCATTTTGCAGTGGAGGACCTCAATTGCATTTGAGGGGTTTCCTCTTTCATTATGGTCGTTGACCTATCTACACTCGATGGAGTACCTTTAGTTTTGGGATACCTTTTCTTGTTTGATGGTTGTTGTGATACCTTCTATGAGCTACCAGATTCAGGAGAAACTTTATCCCTTGTGCCATCCTCATCTTCTTTATCATCAATCTATGTATCATGATGCTTTTATTACTCTTGTAAACCCATAGATCGCAGAAAGTAATCCCAATACATTTCAATTCTGTCCAGCGCGAAGAGAACCAAAATTTTGATCAAAACCTGATGATACAAGATTAGGTGGGCACACTTGGGATGGCCCTGTGTAACGACCTCTTTGTTACGACAACATGCAATGCATAACAAGTGCAATTTTTTTTTTCATAAGCAGGAAGGTAATAACGACAACGTCTATCAACGCAACTCGATGACGAACACAACACACACAATTCAGACAACATACAACAAACATAACGATCTAGCATACTATCACATCATGCAGCTAGAAGCAACATATGACATTCAATCAGAAAAAAATAAAAACAACTACCTGCCCATCCTACCCTGCAAGGTCAGGACCTCCAAGACACATAAGCAATGCTTAGGCCCAGGTTCCCATCGATTTTGACCATTTAAGGTCTCAAGGCTGGTGATTGTTTTGAGGAACAAGGAGGTGTCTACATCCCGCCTGACACAAGAAAAAAAAATCCTAGTAAGTTAAGGACAATCATCATACCAAACCAACACAACCAACATCAATGACACAAGTAACTAGGACCTTCACAACAAGGGAGAACACTCACAATAAAACATTACAGAGCAAGGTGCAACATCAATTCCAATAATGACCATCATCATCAAGAAGCACAAGACCCAAGCTCAGTTATCATATGCACTTATCGATCAATACGCGCAATGGTTCAATCATAAGGATTCATGCGCCCATATGACGACAAGCATGATTGTAACTAAGGCACAACAAAAAACCATTCTAAACCTTCAATGCAAGCGAGAAATAACAATCAAAGAATCAACATTTGCATGGAACACAAATAAATAACCAACATCCTATCATTAGTGGCCTTTCACCATGCACAACCAGATAACTCTAATATTTAGGCCATACTTTAATTAACCTTAAATTTACGAGCACGCAAGAGAGCTAACATACACAATCTATCTAGCAATAACAAACTTGAGGCACAATTCTATTTAAAGTCCAGGCACGTTATTTAAACAATCAATCATTAAATAGAATCTGAGGCGTGAGAAGTGATATTCCTTCTAGGGTCCTTTATTTAGTCACGCAAACATCATGTCCATGTAAACAATAACTACATCCATTCAACTTGGAAATTTAAATAAAGAAATGACTAATAGAACTACATTGGTGATACCATCTTCTAACTTATGCAATCATAGAGATTATTCCCCTTTAAAACCTTTCATCTTACATCATTAACTTCCTACATCATACATCATGTTTCTATATACATTCATGATACTTTATCTCAACCAATTTACACAACATCATCAACTTTACAATCCTTCAAGAAAAAATAAAGATAATCTAAAATTGCAACCTTTTATATAAAGCTTTACATCATTGGTCTAAATCTTCAGTTAAAATAAAGTTTAATTTAATATTGCTTATGTATAGTTCAAGAAAAAATACTTATCAATCTAATATTGTTTGTACTGCTTATCCTTTACGTAAAGCTTCAAACAAATAATGACTAATCTAATACAAATTAATCTAAGATTGTTTATATCCCACTTATCATTTATATAAAGCTTTAAGTAAAAAAATATTAATCTGATACAACAACATGTTTATATATCAAGATTTGTATCATTAAGTTGGACCTCCCTGAAATGCAAATACTGTAAACAAGGTCTAATAAAGGTGAAATTATTCGATCAATCTAGAAATAAAGGTGAAGTGTGTGCTAACTATCACATGCACCCTGCCTTGAGTTTAACGCAAAATCTGACCTCTCTGCCATAATGTGAATTCTGAGATGAATGCAAAATCTTTCACTTAAAAAATTGCTTCCAACTTGACATCACCACCATAATAAATCGATGGCAGAAATTTTCATTGCCACAATAATAACTTAAACATTCTGAATGAAAAAACACGGCCAGTCTAACCACTCAAGATTTTTCTGTAAAAATTTTACATCGCATTGTAGTTGTTTTAATGGAATTAAAATTAGCATGATTTAATCAAATCTCAGCGAAATCAAGCTCTGAACCACTACTCACTTGATTTATACGACTAGCAGGCTGACACAATAAAATGAGGAAGCACGAGCGAGATACAGATTCCATTTACCGAGGATTAAGTGAATTTATACAAGTTAAAAATATTGCATGAGGTTTAAACATCCATTGGCTCCAGTCATGGGAGAGATACAAATTCCAACTCGGTCTCTAACTCCCTTAATTCTTTTTAATTTGCGTAAGTAATCTCGTGGATGTTCAACCAAGGGATCCACATCTGTATATGACTTGTAGCATGAGCATGGCTTGACCGAATAATCTGTAACCGAGCTAGAGGAAGAGGGGACCAAAAAGTACACCTAGCAGGGCTCTGAATCTCAAATGAAGTTTACTATGACACGGTCGGTGGTATTGATGCTCTCTCTCTCCTCTCTCAAGAAGGAAGATAAGTTAGGACAAGAAGGGATGCACGCGATACCTCTACTGTTGCTATTGGTTAAAAACAAAATCAAAGACAACCAACAGGCTCATCTCCCAATCAAAGGAAGCTCATGATACGAGAATAAAATGTCAAAGGGGATCCCCAAGGTTTGGGCTCGAACATCGGCCTCTATTTTAGCCCATTTTCATGGTTCCACCAACACCACAGTCAACCGAGAGAATCTATTCCCGAGCCTCAGTCCTCAAGTGACTGAACAACGCCCACAATGGGTGCCAAGGGAGGATTCAATATGTGTCCACGAGTGAACTACTACAACAATACACTTTCTAAGATAAATCGTCACCAAGTGAAAGGATATCAAACTAGTTATGCAGGAAACTTCAGTAGATTATACCAATGTCACAGCCAATTTTTAATCAAGGAAATCACAACCCTAAAATTTACAAAATCTAAAAATCCCATCGATTGTTCATCAC
>JASDQU010379375.1:0-11251 GCA_032191745.1 Picea mariana | reverse complement strand
CCCTCTATCTCTCTCATCATATCATCATATTCATCATTAATGTAACAAACACAATCAAGGTTTTTTGACAATCAAGAACAAAATCATCATCTCATTTAACCAATAAAGACAATGTATCATTTAAAAATGCACTAAAAAAACAAACACTTAGGAAAAACACATTAGACACAAAAATCCTACAAAGACACAAATAAAAATACGCATTAAAAGCATAAAATGACAATATCATATCTAACAACAACAATCATGTTATTTAACATACAAAAAAAAACTATACTATCTAACAAACAAAAACATTTTATCATTTAAAAATACACGAAAACAATAAAGATAATGATTACTATCCATATCCACCCTATAAACTAACTCATCAAATCACATTTATTTATAAATAATAATTGATTGAATTATAAACAAACAAATTTAACATTAAAATAAATTTAGACTTTTTAATTTATAAAAAATAATTGTTCTGTCAAGATGTGTTGAAGAGATCGATATATATTCCTTCCTTCCTTATCAATGGGCCGCCACACCTGTCCTTAGTTTTATATTCACTTCACCAAAAGAAAATCTGAAACTTTCCTATTGATATGTGAAAAAATATGTATTTATTATTTCAATATTCAATATTAGTAAATATATATGTTTTGAGAGAAATTTCAATTTATAATGCAGAATAAATATAATAAGTTCTTATGATGCTTTAGTAGAATCATCCTACACCTCACTGAATCCATGTCAATAATCTATATACACCTCATTCCAATCATTCCATTGTGCAGCTGAATTAAACCATTGTATTCAATCTGATAATTGGAAATATACTTTTGGTCGCTGAATCTTGTTAACTCCTACACATAATATCTTGTTAACTCCTATGCATAAATTACATTAAAGATAATGCAGAGCCCAAACTCTGTGATTTTGTTGGCATATATTGTAATTATCATATCAATTTTGTGCAGACTAGTTGTCGAAAATGAATATATATATATAGTTAAATTCAAATACTTAAATTCAAATGTATTAAATATGAATATTCAACCACATGCAATAGCTCAATCCTTATACCTTGTTATGTGAACTGGGTTTATATCGTATTATGTGAACTGCGTGTTGAATAATCTTGTTAATCCAAAAATCAATCCTTATACCTAGTTATGTTAAACTGTGTGGTAAATTATTTTGTGAATTCCAAAACATAACATTTAACATTTAAAAAAAATATTAAAATAAAATAATAATAATATTTTGTAATGACTTTGAAGAGGATTGAGATGTTACAAAGTATCCTCTGGGATGATACTTTGAGAGCATTGATACAATACTCACGGTGATGCCCCATAGGAAGTAGTCGCCCTATATAGATATAGATAGTATGAAGGGTAAAGGGCCTGACACTTTTGATTGGTTCTGCTTCCAAAACCTTATTATTTACCTATTATAAGGGAGAGGCATGTGAATCAACAGCTCAAACTAGGGATTTGGGAATTTTGTAAACGAAAGGAGGAAGTCACATGTAGAAGAGGTAGTTTTGTGTACAGTTTTGGAAGGGCCCTAAAGGCAGGCAAGAACTCAACCGCACCTGAGAGGCAGATCTTTCTCGAGGAGTTAGGAAGCCACCCTTGGTGGATTTCTCAATGTGGACCTCACTCATGCACACAATCCTATGGGACATGGTACCTTCAAGATTCTCTATAACCAAGAGGTGTCTAGGAAACATATGTTGGATTGAAATGGCCTTGATTATAATAGCGAGGATGATTTTGATGAGGTTCCATATACCATTGAATATGATCCACCAGACCTAAATTTTATGTAAAATACAAGGAAAATATTGGAAAATTCCAAGGGAAGGAAAGAGGGTCCATCAATATATTAAAGAAAGAAGAAAATAAAAGGGACAAAGAACTTGAAAATGCATTAATGATGCGTTTAACATAGAAGTTCCTTGGTATTCCTAGTCTGAGAATATACCTTACATCAACTACAATGAAGGAATTCTTGCACTAATGTGGGATAAGAAGAAGGGCAAGCCCAAGTATGATCAAAATAATAATTTATTTTGGCTTGGCCCTTACGTCATCAAGAAGAATTCTAAGAAAGAGAAGTACTACTTTCCCACCATGGATGGGAGAAATATGCCATTACGAGTGGATGGGTCTCTTCTATGAACCTATATTCAAGGAACCTGACTTTATGAGGGCCCAAGCCCCATGTAAGTAGGTATATCATCTTAATTTCCTGCATTTTCATCTCGATTTCTCATTATAGTTTAGTTGCATTTCATTTTTTATTTTCAGTTTTCTCTACTTGCATTATTGATTTACATATTTTTCTTTCATCATATTATATCAAAAAAACATTTTTTTTTCTAGATTAGTTGTCAATTTTGAAGTGTTGATTTTTTTATATGAGCATAATATGAGTGAGCCACCCTGGATTTTATAGTTTGTTGTTTCAATGTAGGAACATATCTAACCAGGATATGTTGAGTTTTTTATGCACTCTGTGGCGAGTACATGTCCCCAAGTAGGAGCGAGATGTTATCCCCCATTTCTAAAGATAACTAAGGAGATAATGTTTCAAGGCTCTCAGGTTGTAGACATGGAATGTTGAGGGATAGATAGACTCATGATGTCCACTTACATAGATGGATACCTACTTCACCACCACACTTCTTTGGTTCATCATGATGGAATTCACCACATCAGCCTTTTTCCGAAAGACAATGGATCTTTCTCCATGAGGTAAAAGTCAAGTATTGTGGTAAGTGTCACTTTAGTACTTGAGGCATTTGAATATGTTTCATTTAAAGTTACTTTTGATTATAGAACGTCTTCCTAGAAATTATGCTCTTTTTTGTGTTTCACCTTGGTGTTTGAAATTGTGCCCTATTAAGTTGTCACCCTTGGGGAAATAGTTTGCTACTGGGTGGTCTCATTGATGATTCATCGTACAATTTCCGATCATACTTCTCATTTTCCATACTTCATCATTTTTTTCTACTTATCTTTTGGGATTTTTTAGTGTACAAAACCAAGAAGGGATTATACCTCATTTCATGGGAAGAAGGGGTTGAAGGCCTAGGGGGAAATTAGTTGGAAAAACATAAAAGATAAAATTATAACCTTCTAGTTTCTCACCCAAAGAGTTATTTAGAAAAATGAAACGTTTCTCTTAAAATAATTGAAGACTTTTAAAAACAAATTTCACATATATAAATGTAACACTTGTTGAGGGATCTACACAAGTGTGGTATACCCTTTTATTTACCCATATGGTATTCTCTGTAACTCTACCTTCAAGTGACATTGTGGTACTTATTTCAAGCCTTATGTTACCCAATTTTAGTACCCAATTGTTTTGGATTTTAAAAAATTTATGCCAATAAATGGGCTTTGAAAAAGGATGCATTGGAAATGAAGGTATAGCACACACTCTACAAAGGAACCAATAAATGAGACAATACGAACCATTGTATGTCATGAATGCCATGCCCAAAGGTATGAACCCCATCCATTCCATGTTCCTTACATGGCTTATAGAGGGTCCACCTAGGAAACACCCCTTGATTTGAGGAATGACTCACTCAATAGGTCACCTTGACAACCCTCACATACCTAAACTTGGCAAGTTACATAGGGTATTTCAGCACTTGTTTAATTTGATAAGGTAGTTTTGGTGCATATGTTTATGTGGATATTGTATTAAATGTGACTTTACTTGCCATGATACATTTTACTTGAGACCCTTGGAGGGCGCACTCATTTTCCTTTGCAAGACCTAGGTTGGTTGACGATTTGGAGGAACAAGCCTAACTTGGGCCTTCATTGGGGATTGAATCCCACAGGTTGGATGCCATGACCCACACCTTGGGTGAAGACAGGATATGTGAGTTTCCTTTTGAGAAAAGAGAATAGATCTTGAAGGAGGATACATATCCCTCATTTTCCCAACATTTGACCTTGGAAGGTCATAACGTCTCTCTCTTGGGATTGATGTCATGATTTAGGGATAGGGTTTGATGATGGTGGTGGTGATTTGATGAATCATCATGCTTGATGGAGAGAACACATTATCACATGAAGGTATGGTCTTTGGAGGCCCAATGAATTCCTCTTCAAGATGAATGTTTTGCTAAAAGTGCAAGACGTCACCCAATTAGTGAATTGCATCATATTTTTATGGATTATTTTGTGCAAAAATCATTTTTATTTTGTAAAGGGGTAAAATAAAGGAGGCCAACGTCCTTTTTTGTGGTTAACCCTCATATTATGTGGAAAAAAATTATAGTAAGGTCTTTTATAAATAAGAGACCAAATCATTTTCATTTTAACATAGCTCTCTCATTAGAGAAGACTACTTAGCTGAAATTTGAGCCCTATTTAGGAATTTGACCCCTCTCTCACTCTTGTGAAACTGTTTTAGATGATTGTCTTGGTATATTGTGGATCTAAGGTGGTGCGCACATTTTTTAGTCTTGTCTTTTGGCATGTGGATGGAAAGTTCTTGGTAAAATACGATTTTTATCTTGGTATCTTGTGAAATTATTAAGGGCATTTCTACATTTTGTTGGTATTTTATTTTGTTTCATCATATTCTTGTCTACAACTATTTTAGCAGTATAAGAGCATACACCCTCCACCAAGTTTCATCTTATTTACTATTCTTTATGTCACTTTTACAAGGTTGCTAGGGTGATTAAAAGGGCTTACACCCTCCTAGATTTATCCTTGTGGGTTTTGCATGCTCTAGGGAGTAAAAGGGATTACACCCATAGAGATATTGTGGATAAAACTCTTACAACCAGGAATTTATTTACCCAATATATTTAAAGTACTAATCTAAAAATTGCATTGGAAAAATGAAATACTTGCATTGAAAAATGTGTTTTAATGAGATATGTGAATTGTCTAAAGTAGAATCAATTTTACATGCTTTTAGTTTTCTTGAACCACTAGGGCGTCTAGATTTTCCAAGTGTTTGTTTCTACTATAATAACATTTTCTATAGTCACTAAGCTTGCAACAAAACACTCTTAAACTCTACTTTACTCACTACTCTACCACTAAAATCTTCTTACAAGTTGTTAATATTGTTAATCTACATGGTATTGGCTATTTGTTGGGAAAGTTGTTTGCTGATTTGTTTGAGTATAATTTTCTATTGTAGAAATATTTTTTTATAGCCATTTGGATATTACAATAATTATCTATAAACACTACCTAACAATCCTATATTGTCACTAAAGACTTGCTTCATTATACTTGAGTTAAACTAGTAATTACTAGCTTAGTCTCTTACATCTCTATTAGGATTTTGGATTCGTCTTTATTGCTGCAATATAGAACAACAAGATTCACTTTCTTTTCCATTTTATATTTTGGCTACTATATCTCCATGTTGTCTTGTCTTGGGCATGTATAAAAAAAAATTGTAGGTACACTTCACTTCGGAGACATACCCTTATCCATGAGACTCTTACACAAGCCATTTTCCACTTCCTAACTTGAACTATAGAGGTTTTCACTCTCATCTTCTCACTTTCCATTTCATTCCCCCTAAGGTCACCAAGAATCCCCCATTGTGGTTATTTCCATCATCACTAAAATGAGGAGAGTGTCCATATAAGATTACCGTGGGTATATACTCTCACAGTTTCCCAAAGTTTGTGGACTAGGTTGGGATTTTCCCAACCTACAATCTGTGATAAAAAAGATCATGTGGTAATTCTATAATGAAGTAAAAATATTGGTTCACTTCAAGTGAAATGTTTTCACATTTATTGAAAATCTAAAGAGATAGATAAAGCTACTTTGGTTGGACAAAAGAAGGAAACACAAAAAATTTGCTTCGTTGCCCTTTTTTCTAAAACAAAAAGAGTTTGGGTAGAATTTATTGGAATTATTAGCATGATTGTTAAGTTTTATTTCTCAAAAAGGAAGGCACATAGGAAGAGAAGGCACTCGGGAAATGATTGATGGGGTGAAATGTAACCAGGGATCAAACTTCAACAGTCAGTACCCAACCCATTGAGACTTGGAGAACATTACAATCAACATTCTCCACACAGGAAGGGCTCTAGGTTGGAAAAGAGTGTTGTTTTTGTGACATTGCATATTAAAGAGATAGATCAGCCTTTACTATGTTTTTTTTTCCCCCAATCCAATCACTCAACTTAACTGGATGAATGGAATATTGAGCAATCTCATCTGCTATTCTTTCATTTCTGTGACCTTTGAATTTCAAATTACTCCTAAGGGAACTCAATGAGGGAGTACAAATGATGATCCTGAAGCAATAAGATACATCATCGGTTTTAAATTGCGAGTCTTTATTTTTCAAGAGTAACGGACAGGCATCATTCTGATCTAAGGAAAATATGTAACCAGTTGTTGGTAATTTACTCAGAGAAAAGGAGATGACTCCTAAAATCCCTTTGGCATCCCTATGGATGAAATATGCAGTTTTGAATTGGGAAATGTGAAGGGTACATTGGGAAGTTTACTTGAATAATCTTGTGGTAATTAAAGAAATCCAGTGTTGTGATGTGGAAATGGTCAACTTTCAACTACGAGAAGTACATTTTTATGAGAAGGACCAAGAAAATATTTTGGATTACAGATGCGGTAAAATCAGAATTTTCTATAAAGGATTATAATGACGATATAGCCCTTGTCCATGATTATGAACATTGAAAAGATGTTGAAAGAGTAGGATTAGGATACAAATACTACTAGAGGACTTTTCTTTCATGTCAAACATTGCAGGACATAAATTCTCGTCAGGAACAATTCCATTTTTTTCTAAAATAATTTGTTTAAATGGATGTCAATGAAAGTAATCTCTAATCATGTGTCTCATAATAATTCATTGGTTTGGGAAATTACATATGTTGGCCTTTTCTAGGGAGTTGTTTTCATTGTGCATAGAGAAAGGTCAATGCCAAATGAATACCATGGATGATAGGCGAGTTATGCCTTATGCTAATTTTGTTGATGCCTAAGAGCAATAAATATCCTATCCCGATGCTCTTTCTTATGTACAGATTGAGGGTCAATTGAAAATGTTATAAGGCTACTCATAAGTTCTTTATGTAACCTGATTTAGATGAGACTTATTTGAAACTCAAGGAGGAATTTGGAAGACTAATTGATAAGAAACATTAGAATCCAGGTTTGAATAATCATAGGGATGAGTAGCATTATTGTTATCTATTCAAGAACTCATACTAGGAGATCAATGTGAATGAAAATTTGTCTTTGGTTGTGAGATCAAGAAACCCAAGATAGATGGTGAAGATCCTTATAGAAAAGCAGCCATGACCTCTCAATTCTACTATGGATTTCAAACTCATTAGTTTGTTTGATTATTTGTTTTGTATTTGTGACAAGTATATGTAGTCCTCATTAATATAATCTACAACAATGATTTGAGAGTCCCTATTGGAAGGTAGATTACAAAAAGTTCCCCTAATATATCTACACTCTCAAGTATCAGCTGTATTTCTGAATTGAGCATTCATATATTCCCTTCTAACAATGTCATCAAGAAAAAACTAAATTGATATGCTCTCACTAGATTGTTAGAAACATTCACATCTTCTAATGAATATTGAATCAAATTTCTTGACACAATCATTGATGGTTCCATCACAATCATATGATGAGATTCTTGTTCTGAGAAATCATTGTACAAGCTCCAAGAAAATTCCAATTTGTAAGACCAATATATAAATTTGTGACTGATAAAATCATAGCTTGTCCCTTCTAGATATTAATTTTTCCATTTCCCCTGCCAAAATGGTACTTGAATTTATGACAATCAACCAAAAGATGAAAAAGTTACCAACACAAATTATATGTGCAAGGTAACTTCATATAAGAATACTTAAACATAGGGATCTTTTAGTATACCACCATGCACCTTTTGCAATACCGAATATTCTCAAATAAACAAGATGGATTTGTATAGATGCTCAAATGTCTTGGGCTCGTTTGGAAGTACTAACTGTCAAAAATTTGTCAATGCCCACTTATTGTAATGGTTAAAGAAACTTATTGATGGATTATGAAAAATATTTTATAGCTAGGGCACTTGGAAAAAGAGGAAATAAGGAGGATGAAAGGTGTTTTCCTTACAATATCACTAGCTTCCACAAGCTATCAAAGTGTCATAGTCAAAATTTATCCAAAATGATCTAATATGAGTAGTTTTTTTATGGTATAAGGACCCTTGTAACTCACTCTAGTGTGTCTTTCTATAACATAAAGTTTAAACACGACACACATTTTTTTTTGAATGATGTGATCATATATCAACATAGGGTTAAATATATCAACATAGGGTTAAGGCAATGAAGATAACACCTTTTAATTATAAAGGTGGTTAAATAATCAATGGTGATCAATAATTTTCCTTATTTAAGATTTTGATTCTATTGGGAAATTTATCTCAATTTCTTTAACTAGTCTAGATTCTTACACATTACACTAGCTAGCAAGCAATAAACCTATTTGAAGAAAAACTGATAATTCTGAAAAATTACATGAATCAACCAAACTAACATAGTGTAAGATACCTTAATTGATAATTTTGGAATTGCAAATAACTTTAAAGTTTTCAAACTTGAAACAAGATTTAACACACTTAATGCATGTCCCACATTTTTGTATGATATATAAATGGATATCGATTTGCTCATAATTTCTAACTAGTACGTACAAATTTTTTATGATGGTTTTTGGTCTTGGAGCCATGGTTTAATCTTGTCGTTGTCACCAAGGTCTTCTTTCTTCATCATTGGTTATGGCTGGACGTTAATAGTGTGGTCTAAAGCTGGGTGTTGGTGAGAATAAGGACAAGTTTGAAAGGAAGTTTGGGGCACCTTACTCAGATTGGTTTTAAATTCATTAAAATTTCTCTTTCTATGTGAAATTGTATAGAATAAGGTTTCCTGGTATTTCCAAATTTGATCTCGTTGGACTTGTTGAAGGCACATGTAGGTGAGGCTACCCTCAAAGATTCTCTCAATAAGAAATTTTACTCACTTGGCACATTTTGTTTTAATTTTCTGTTTATTTTTAGATGCATGCAATTGAAGTGGAAAAGGAATATAGCCTTAAATTTGATTACATTAATTTGGAAATTAAGAAAGACAAATATCACTATGATTTTGGCAAGAGATAAAATTACAGAAATCTTTGACATGTGAAATTCTACAAAGTGTGTAACTGTGAAAAAAACCTAATGCATCATCAAAGCATATTTTACCTCAAAAAACTTACTATGATTTGGGAAACAGAGAACATTACAAAAATCTTTGACATGTGAAATTATACCAAAGTGTGTAACTATAAAAGAAACCTAATGCATCATCAACCCATATTTAATCTAAGAAAACATACTATGATTTTGGCAAGAGAGAAAATTACAAAAATCTTTGACATGTGAAATTGTACCAAAGTGTGTAACTGTGAAAGAAACCTAATGAATAATAAGCACACATTTTACCTCAGGAAAATTAAAACATGTTGTATCACAGTGCCTTCACATTCTCTATCACATGTGTATGAAATAGAAAAGAGCTTGTTATCGCTCGGTTTGTAGGAAGGGTTTAGGTAGCTTGAGTCAAGGCTTAAAACCGGCGTAACAGGAGCTTCCCCACCCACTGTCACCTCGATGGGGGGCTCTTTATATTTAGGAGGGTTGGTCCAAGGGAGACATCCCTATGTAATCTGGGTTTAAGAAGAGAGAAGGATAATGGATCAAGATAAGAATTTCCCTTCACAGATTATTGCCAATGAGATAGTCAAGAAGAAAATGTTCCACTGAACGGCACCTGTTTGCGAGACAAAACAAAGAAAACTAGAGATGTTCTTGTAGTGGGTTAGTACTTCACAATTAATGACTATCTTCAAATATATATATGAGCAATAAATAGATATAATTATTGACGAAGTCAATGATTATAAAACAAAGACAAAATCACTTCTTCAATAAGTACATCAAGAGATAAGAGCATTCAATTTGCAAAATTAAAACCTTGTATTATATGTCAATGCAATAAATACCTCAAAATAGCTCACACATATAAAGTAGCTGCGTCACCTATATTATTGTTGCTATAGGTATGACGTCAACCTTAATCAAAAGGTCAAAATGAATACAAAGAGCTCAACGTTTTATCAAATCAGCTTACAGATGCAAATAATAACTCAATGTCTACCAAGATAGATGAATAAATTCACAACGTTGCAGGTATAAACAAGATATCTAAACATGTGACGTCACCTATATAAACTTTGTTGTCTGCAGAATTAGGATTAGCTAGCCAAGAAGTGACGTTTTGACAAATTCAACCAATAAAAAGTTATGAAACTTCTACGACTATAAAGAGATAACTAGGCTGCACCTTTTCATCCAAGCAAAGATTTATTTAGGGCAAAACATTATCAACTTTTAGATTTAGTTCAAGTCGCTAGGGTTAGATGCTAGGTTAGTTAGGGTTTCAAATTTAAAGTAGTTTGAAAGAGTTTAAGGCAATAACAAGCTCAAGATCATTCCTAGACTAGTGCCTTGGGTTAATGGAGTCAATTGAAGTGAGACTAATGGTTTAGGAAGAATCAAACTCAAAGACAAGAGGATTAGGGTTTGATGGTGTTGTTATGTCAAGGCCACCAAACCAAAACCCTAAGGAGAAAAAGGCTTACCTAGGTGTAGCTAAGGCTAGGCCTAAGGCTTTCTCTCCTCTGCTTAAGACTTTTTTGACAAAACGGCTAGCTTAGGAGCACAAATCTAGGGCTGAAAAGTGTTGCTTCATACAAGGATTTCCAAAACCCTAGAAGTAAACCCCAGGTGTAAACTTAATTAGGCCTAGGACGCCTTCTTTCTTCAATTTGTGCTTAAAACTAACACAAGATGAGAGGGAATCTAGTGTAGCTATGTCTAGGCTAAACTCCTTCAAATCAAATGGCTATAAGCTCTATTCATGGGGACATGAAGCTACAACCTACTTGTGTGTTGGCTCCCTAGGGTTTCAAGGATTAAGCAAATAACAACAAGATAACAATTAATGCAAATGTTAAATCAACAACCATTCATTCAAGAAGTTTTGATGAAAAACACTTACAAGATCATGAAGAAGCAAAATCCAAATCCTTGTTGTAAACCTTCCAATAAATAAGAGCACCACTTGCCAAACAATAGCCTTCCAAGAAGTTGCGCCTCACTCCAAAGAGATAGA